>JABXWE010021039.1:0-14268 GCA_014611495.1 Limonius californicus | reverse complement strand
GACAGACATTTTTTAAAAACCACTTTTTTGGGTTCCTAGAGACCCAAAACGGATATATCCGTTAAAATCTCGATTTCGAAAATTTTCATGATTTCAATACTTACCCTATACCTATAAGGTATGGGAAAGTAAAAAGGTGACAACTCTACTCGTGCATAGATTGCCCTTCCATCTGAACAAATCTAGATTGAACACCATTTATATATGATCAGTTTCATATGAAATGCACCACCCATTAAAAATAAAGCTCCCTTTAACTGCACATCACAAAGCTCTTAGGCTTGCTTGGTGTCAAGAGCGGCAGCATTGGAATCAGCAACGGAACGACATTGTCTTCAGTGACGAATCAAGATTTTGTTTGTGGGCAAATGACGGCCGTAGAAAGGAACGTCGATATCGAGGAGAAAGACGAAATCTAGAGTTTGTTGCCATACAGCTTTAATACCTGGAGTTATGGTTTGGAGTGTTATTTGTTTCGGTAGAAGATCATCTTTTGTGTGCATCCCAGGCACTGTAAATGCTCATCTGCTATATTCATAATGTCCTGGAACCAGTGTTAGTACCATTCATGCAGACGTTGTCAAACGGTATTTTCCAACAGGTTAATGCACGTCCACACACGGCAAACTTTACCAGAACGTACCTCCAACAAACACAATTACAAATGTTGCCCTAGCCTACACGATCACCGGACTTATCGCCGATCGAACATCTTTGGGACATGACGGGCCGGCTACTAAGATTATTGCCAAGAGCTCCTAGCAACTTAGACGAGCTGAGACACCAACTTGAGGTTATATGAAACGAGATACCCC
The DNA here is from genome assembly GCA_014611495.1 of Limonius californicus. Classification (NCBI taxonomy): domain Eukaryota; kingdom Metazoa; phylum Arthropoda; class Insecta; order Coleoptera; family Elateridae; genus Limonius; species Limonius californicus. The sequence goes on along the minus strand of JABXWE010021039.1, from coordinate 13,453 downwards.
AGGAGAACATAGACTACTTGATAGAAAGCATGCCACGACGAGTAAATGCTTGCATTGCTGTTCATGACGATGTTACACATTATTAATTTTGTTTTCCTTGTTGTTATTGTTTTCTTATAATTGTTAATCTTTTTTTGTGAAAACCTGATCATTTCATACGCAATAATGAAACATTATCTTAGCAAAGTTTCAATACCCTAGCTTTATTTTTAATGGGTGGTGCATTTCATATGAAACGAAGTATAGTATACACATATGGTTTTAGAGGAGATCAACGGATTGATTTGCATGCAGGATGGTTAAATTTTCTAGTTTTATCAAAATCCGAGAAATTTTATTTAGGACAATTATTTGAATATTCTCTAGTATAAATAGCACAGAAACAAAGAACAACCTGCAAATTATTATTAATAGCTTGCTTAAACTTTAATGCTGGCAACGGCCATACGTGCAAACGTAACTAAAACGATTAAACAGTTTGGGCACACTCTTTACTTTCAAAATATATTAAGCCGCTACGAAAGTGACTCACAATAAGATAAAATTGGCGATTTCTGTTACTTGCGGTTTTTTAACTAGTAAACAACATATCCAAATTTGAAATTAGGTGAAACAATTGTCAGGAAATTATAAAACCTTGTGATAAAAAATTGCCAAACGTAATACAAAAATACCAGGGTCAATTGATAACTAAGGTCTCCAATCCTATAAAATATGTTTGAGACAAGAGGAAATAATGAAACCGGTGTCAAAATAAAGTAAATTTATTGTACTTCAAACCTACATTTTTATTTTTCTACATAATCACCATTTAGTGTCACACATTTTTCCAAACGCTGTATCCATTTCCTCATTCCGAGCATGAAGAATCTTTCTGGTTTACTCTTGATCCACTTGCGCACAGCAGCATGAAGGTATCCGACGAAAATGTGTGACCTTTCAATACCTCCTTCAACTTTGGGAACAACCAGAAGTCCGAGGGTGCCAAATCGGGGCTGTACGGAGGATGAGAAACAACCGTGAATTTCAGGTTCGTCATTGTCTTGGTCGTTTCGCGGCTGCAGTGTGGTCTGGCGTTGTCGTGATGTAACCAGAAAGTGGTCCTTTGCGGCCTTACTCTACGGATACGTTTCTTGAGTGCTCGTAAGGTTTCGCAGTATCTTGCCGAATTAATCGTTGTTCCCTTTGACAGATATTCCGTGTGAGTGACACCCTTTGCATCCCAAAATATTGTGAGCATGACTTTGTGTGCTGAAGGAACTGTTTTGAATTTCCTTACACCCTGAGATGAAGGATAACGATTTGTCCCCGGTGGTGATGTTCATGAAAAAATCATCTCCTTGACGACGATACTGGTTAAGGAGTTCTTGACTAACGTTTTTTCTCTGTTCTTTCATGACATACGTCAATTAAACGGGACCCACCTGGCGCAGATTTTTCTGTAATTCAACGTCTGGATAATGTGCTACACTCTTTCTTGACTAATGCCCAGTTGCAGAGCAATTTCTCTTTGCTTAATTCGGCGATTTCCTTGAATCAGCGCATCCACTCGTTTTTGATTCTCCTCGTACGTCACTGAAATTGGTAGTCCTGATATTTTTTCATCAAACACCTTCATCATTGGTGAACATTCTTCACATCCATACAGACATTGCCATAAACAGCTTTCAAACGTATGTGAATTTCGATGGACGCGCAACCTTCCAGCATTAAAAATTCTATCACTGATCGTTGCTTGATATGTAACTCAGAAGTCGAGCTCATGATAAATGACACTATTACGCAACGGCGCTACTCAGGAAACTGAAACTTTGCACGTTTAGTTTAGAGTAGACACTCGAGGCTACCGAATGCAGGCTAGAACTTGTTTCTATCCCCACTACTCCCACCACGGCGCTGTTGGAGACCTTAGTTATCAATCAACCCTAGTACGGTAAAATTAGTCTACTTTACAACATATGTGGAATTAATTTAATGGAATTTTTTACCTTATTATAAACTACCATCCTTTATGAAAACAATGCATACAAACTCAGTGTCAAGATTTACCTGATTTTCATAAAAACAGAACAATGCCAAGACTGTTGCCTTATTTTATACGTATTGCTTTTTACATTGGCTGCAGTTTGCTTTCAAGCGTTCGGTAGACGCCACTAAGCCCTGATAAGGACACGCAAACAGCTATATTGGTTTGTTGATGTAAAAAGTTACGTTTAATTTATGGATTCCAAATCGCTATAGGATTCCCTTAAAATGTTTATAGACCACAATGCAAGTGATTTAATAGTATAAATACCTTTATTAAAAAAAAAATGCTTCCAAACCATGACACCTACAGAATTTTGATAATATTAGATTGTTGAAACTGACTACATGCATTTTTTACATTACCTAAGATCGTGAAATCAATGGTCTCCGTTTTTCCTAATATACAAGGTGTTTTAAAATTACACACCACTATTCTGCACACTCATTCCTTAAGTCAAATTAAACAAAACATATCTGGAACTTATTTATTGCTAATATTACAAAAGGTAGAGATATTTTACAGGAAAACATTTAAGTAAATGTACGAAGAGACCTCCGATCGTAAGATCGAATGATCCTGAGGGCCACAGAATAGGACTATTCTGATCAATCCATCGGTTATCTCTAATAGCCGTGGCCACTTTTAGAAAAGCATCTGTAATATTACAGGGTTCTGATCATTAGCTTGCCATCACTTGCTCATCGCCGTTTGCTTGCTGCCGATTGCTCGCTAGAAAAGATGTTCGCCATTCGTTTGAACGACAGACAGTTGGATCGCAGTACTAAGTGTAACTGCACCAAAGCATAAAAACTAGTTTATATGAAATAATGGATTTTTATTCTTTATAAACGTAGAACGAATACATTGACTATTAGAAAACATAACCTATTTCTTGAGTGTGATAACAAATAAAATTATTTTCCTTTACAACGGAGTGGTTTGAGAGGATCACTGTTTAATAAATTTTTGGAAAACTAAATTCTGTTTCAGTATCAACAAAGCAATTTTAACGATGCTTTGAGAAGTTATTAATTAAAAATAATGTCAAAATATATACAACATACAAATCAGATACACTTCTAGTAAATGTTATTTAGAACAAAAATATACAAGAACAGGTAACTCTGCTTTGAGTATCAAGATTTCTGAGACTTCTCAGAGGAATATAAGATACTGAGAATTATCTGCAGCATATACTAAATGCGTAAATGTCGAGCATTTGTCCGCGAGCAATCAGCGTGGAGAGCAAATTGTTGACAAGCGTAGAGACGCGCGGGTAAACATTAGTCCAGCAAACGTGGCGAGCAACTGGGCGAACACCATCTACAGAGAGGACAATCTTTAAGTGATTATCCATATATTCAAAAGAGAAACTAGAGTATTTATATGAAACAAAACTGTTTAAATAAAATATTAACGTAAAACTTTACTTAACACTTACAGCCGATAAAAATAGAAAACTAGGCTACACTAGTTAGATGTTAATAATAATTTCAACAGGATTTATTTACTTTTTCTGCTTTATATGTAATTCGACATTTTACATGTCATTTTCAGAAGCAATTAATATTATAAACATTTGTAGCTAGGGCAACAGCACACTGGATCTTGATTTCAGACTTGGCGCTGGTCTTCTATTCCAAAACAGCCAGTAGCGAGGAATTTATGAGCTCAATTTGCTCATTCATTAAAGGTGTGTTTGAGAATTTGAAGGGCCTCGAGTATATCCAATTTACGTTTATCATCACAGAAGTGTAAAAATGTGATTATATTATTTGATATCAATGCATGATTGTGTTTTAGCAAGTGTTTAGTATAGTCAGATTGTTCTGGGTGTTTTTATGAGCGTATTTGTTCTGTGTATCTGGTATCAAAATGTCTAATTATCTGGCTTGTGTATAGATAATTACAATGTGAACAGTTTAACTTGTAAATACCTGATTTTAACAATTCATTAGTTCTATCTTTTGCGAAGAATAATGTTTTAAAGTATTTTTTGTTGTTTTATAAATTACTTTAAATGTAATTGTTTTGATTGTTATTTTAGCAATTTTCTACGATATATTACCAAAATAAAGAATTGAAATATATTTAGCATTTTCAGAGTGGTCTTTTGAATAGCTAATTTATAATGTTTCTTTTTAAAAATGACGTGTAAAATGTCGAAATATTTATGAAGCCCGAAAAGTAAATAAAAGCTATTGTAATTGTGACTATTATTATTATTATTAAAATAAAAATATCAATATCAACGAAGTAAGGCAAAAAACAATTCACTATTTAGGCTTAAATTAAAAGTAGAGAGTAGATAGAGTTGGACAGTTTGACGACCACCCCCCACTCCTGACCTTGATTTCAAGGTCAAGGCCATTGTTTCCCCTCACTCGACCTTCGATTGAAGGTCATCAGATTCCCCTCACTGGATCTTGAGTCCAAGGTCACCACCTCTCAGAAAACCTTGAGTAACTGATCAAGGCCGGCCAGCACCCCCCTAAACCTTGAATGTGTAAGGTCAATTCAATCAGAACGAATCAAAATCTTATAAGTTTTTAGAGTGGGGGGTGGTCGTCAAACTGTCCAACTCTATCTACTGTAGAGCAGTTTAGTAGTTTAATATTTAATAATAAATAATGGAAATCTATAGTTCCAAAGTATCCGTTTGACCTCTGTCATTTTTCAGTTAACATATTTTCCTATTTTTAGTTATGCTTTTGTTTGTTGACTGTATTGTCACCACCCTGTATTTTTAACAATACTGCATGAAATCTATTATATTTGTTAAAAAAAGACCCAAATCTATTATTAATATATACAGCATGAAGCATAAGTAATGTCTACCAAGAAGGATTTTGACAAATTTAAAAAAACAGATGGTTGCAGTTTGATTAAAAAAGTTTTCTAGCATTTTTTTCAGTAAATATCTTTGTCCTAAGCAAGTACAAAATAGGTCAATGAAGATATAAGCCGAACGTTATCATATAATTAGTAATACTTGAATTTATGGGAAACCATTATATTAAAATGTTTACTTATTTCAAGTAATATTTGTTTTAAATAATTTAGATATTACATAGTTATTGCAACTTGACAAGTTAACCACTTAATTATTTATTAATGATAAATAAGTGTTACAAATAGAGCTTATAAATGTATAAAATAAATTAACATCTATTACTGCAACATTCCACATATCAGTTACACAAGGTGAGTGTGAATAGCAGCGTCTCTTTTTTTACTGTCTTTTACTAAAAAAATGTTCTTCTACACGACGTATTGAGTTGTTTAAAATAACAACATATCACATCTTATCTCAATAGGCTTTTTAAAAACAACACGGTATATTGCAATATACCGTATTGAATTCTAAATAACTTTTATTATTTGTAATAAAAAATGTTTTTAACGAGACAACATTAAATGCCGCTATTTATACTCGCTCTGTATAATAAAATATCACATCCAATCAATACTAGATTTAGTTACACAACAAATTGGAGTACTAAAATGTTATCCTAAATCAGGATATATTAACAATAACATAACAATTTTTAATTTTCTGTCTTATTTTTTGTTCCCACTTAAGATGTCTTGTATCTCTTGCAAGCTTTTCCCGGAAGTTTCCGGCAAGAACTTGTAGACGAACAGAGCTGCGAAAGCGCAACAAGCAGCAAAAATCCAAAACGACCCAGCAATGCCTATAGCGTCCGTAACATTGGAGAAAAACTTGGTAATAATAAAACCCAAACCCCAGCAACCGGAAGCTGTAACCATAGAAGCGGCAGATTTTACGTTTCCGGGAAACAGCTCTCCCATGACTGCCCATGGGAGCGGCCCAAACCCAACACAGTACGTTATGTTGTAGGTAATCAGGCAGACCACGGGAAGCCAAAATATGGAATCGACATTTTCTCCTTGCGCTTGAAGATAGAAATAGTAACCCAAGGTGGCTTCGGAGAAACCCATGCCGATAGCGGAAAACATGAGTAGGAAGCGCTTTCCCATTTTATCAACTATAAACGGGGTGAGGAAACTCGAAGCGACTTGCACGATACCGATGATGATCGTTGAAATTTCCGCTGGGATACTGCTTCCTGTTGCGGCGAAGATGTCCTGGGTGTAGAAAAGTATGACGTTTATTCCCGAAAATTGTTGCAATGATACTAACCCTACAGAGAGGATCAAAGCTTTGGTAAGACCTTTAGACTTGAATATGTCCATGAAGCTGCCTTTGTTGGCGATGGATTCTTCTACGGTGGCTTTAATATCCAGAAGCTCTTTTTGCACCCCATTCGCCGACTTCCCCCGAAGTTTCTTTAGAGCGTCTTCGGCTCCTTGTTTATCATTTTTGGCAATCAGGTAATAAGGACTTTCTGGAATATAAATTAGAAAAATTGGCAAGAAAAGCGCTGGGACTACGATACACGCGATATTAAACGCTGTTATGGACAAATACGGCCCAATGGAGTAGGAATACAATAATCCGAAAGTAATGAAGAGTTGCATAAAAGACCCCATGGCTCCTCTTACTTCATCTTCGGAGACTTCGCCCACGTACATTGGCAGGACCGTGAAAATACCACCAACAGCCAGTCCACACAAGAACCGAACCAGGAAGAATAAGGTGGCACTTTTGGCAAAGGCTGCAATGGCAAAGGCGATGATAAGTGGAACCACGGAGACGAGGAGAGTCTTCTTGCGGCCTATTTTGTCCACGAACATTGCGGCAGCCATTGGTCCAAAAATTGCCCCAACTGGTAGAAGGGAACCTACCCATGACTCTTGGCTAGCGTTGAGGGGGATGGACAGAGGGTTGTTTTCGGGTTCCACTTTTCCTGTCAGTTTTGGATTGACGGGGGAGGTCCAGCCGAAGGAAGTTCCACAGGTGAACGAGGCGAGATTTCCTAGAAGTTAAAAAGATGTTAATGTATCTGATAAGACACAGACATTTATAACGGAAATTAAAACAAAATTAATAAGGTGTTACAAAAATATGGACATTTATATATACAGGCTGTTAATGAATAGGGCTTAAAATATACATGAAAACAAACATTTTAGCATACACTAACATTTTAACATGACCCCGCAAATAGAAATCATGTGGGGTCAAAGCAGGACTATATTTACTATAATTTTGTTAATTTTTGAATTAGTTATTGTAAATTTTTCAAATGGTCGATTATTGATTTGTAATTTTGGTTTTTTCTATTGCTTAGTTTTGAAAAATTTAGTTAATTAATTTATTTAAATTAAATTTGAATTTGAAAAGTGGGAAACAGGGCTTCATTTATCCTGTATTAATTTCCGTCGTTATGGAAACAAATAGTAGGTAGTAAATTGAGTTGCCTACATTTAAGCGCTTGTTACAGAATCTTTAGAAAGCTCTATCCCTAAAAAAAATACTTTTGACCATACATTTATTGACAAAAAAGGTTTGTTTTCATGTATACTTTAAGCCCTAGAAGTTTGTATCTGCAATTCATTAACACCCTGTATATATATATATATATATATGGAGCAATTAATCAAAGGTTTACGTCATAGATATTTATGACGTCGTTTATTATTATCAAGTTAGCAAATATTGAGTAAACGCAATTTCACAATAATAATTCAGGGCTTGTAAAAACGATTACTTAAAATATTATGAAATACTAGCTAGCGCAATTTTTTTTAATAAATAGATAGTAATTATTTCAAAAAATAACACTTTTCTAAACAACCGTAAATAATCTTCCTGATATTTGAAGGTTGACCCTGACTCAATGCTGTTACGGTTCGTAAAGTTTTGCCAAAGGTCTCCATAAATTCAGCGACATCAATATACTGAATTTTTTTGTCAAGGTTAAATGAGGTTATAATAATGATATATTTCAAAGGTCATCCAGGCGCACACAATTTAGCTGTAATATACAGACTATAGCAGGAAAATTAACCACCCAAACTACCTGTGGAAAATTTCAGTGGAAAGCACATTGTACAGTGTGTTTCCAACTGTAATATCATCTCTGGGAGCTCCAGAATGGTAAAACATAATATTTAAGATAAGGAGCACTCAAAAAAAGAGTCTTATTGTCGTAGTAGTTAGTTTAATAGTCGACCTTAAAACATGCGGTTTTTAAAATAGTAGATAACATCCACGATTTAAATAATGTGAAAATATGATCGAAAAAATCATAAGAACTAACGATAAACAATTGCCAAAAGTAGAGTTAGTTGTTCACTTTCTCACGCCAAAAACTTATAAGTTTGCGAGAACTTCTGGACATTAAAATATGATTTAGTTGATGGCAACAAAAAAAAAACTGGATAAAGCAACGAAGAAGAAATAAGAAAATATCTGCATTAATGTTTTATTAAATATTCTACCGAAGATTACTTCTAGAGCTAGTTTTAAATATATCAAAATAGACAGGGGCAAAAATAGTAAACGATGTTCAGAATTAAAAAATAAGATTTTGCAGCATACACAGTCGTCTTAAAAAAGCTTCCGAAGTTTTTGGCAATATTGCTCATACTGAGCATATTTTAAAACTGCTTTGATTGAAGCTTTTTGGGTATGCTGAGCTTGATAGAAACAGTGCCGAATTATCCTATAGTACGTCGTCTCGAGGGGCTTCAAAAATTAAGATTTTTCGGTTTGCTTCAAATCCAACGCTAATTTAGAGTATGATCAATTAACAAATTGTAATTTACATATCATGCACGAGCCGTTCTTTGAATTTAACCGGAATCATTTTCATCTGTTCCGTATTATTTTGACTTTGTTTAAAGCATCTACGCATATTTTCCGCATTTACTCGGCGATGGAATATTTTAATGAACTCTGTGCAAAATAATAACAGGAAAAATATTAATATAATTAGCGATACCGGGTGGGCAGGAGATGCGTATGCGGTTTCCGCATTAAGATTTAATTATGATTATATTAAAAATGTACTAATGGAAATTAGTTTAAATCATAACGAAAAACTATTAAGCAAACTTGATGATACAAAATTGGAATTAATATTCGACGAAATAGGCCGAAACTTATTTTGACGAAACTGCAAATGATTAAACTCATTTCACTACCAAAGAATCGTTCATTATTAACGTAGAAAATGTAATTTATTACGGAAATCACAAATAGAAACATTATTTACAACACAGTTTTGGGGAATATCTTATAATAAAGACATTGCCCAAGAAGATATAAAAACTTGCGTTAAGACATAATTTAACAGTTACAAAGACGATATTGACATTGAATATTTTGAAGATGACGTTTTTCATTTTATATAATTTTTCAATAATGTATAAAATAATAATATATGGATTGCAAAGTACATTTCCTAACGTAGGAACAGCACTAAAAAATGTTACGACTTTGCGAATAAGCAATGCTAGTAGTGAACGTTCTTTTTCGGTCTTAAAAAGAATATAAAATTATTTTAGAAATAGTTTAAGGCAAACTCACTTAAATAATTTATCTATAATGTTTATAGAAAATGATTTATGTTAAAGTATGTTAACATTCTCTCGCGCTGAGGAAAAACACGTGGCAGAGAAGAGGCCGACGCCCAGCAGTGGTACAAAAGGCTGCCAATGTTAACATTATCCATCAATTTTCAAATTTAAGAGCACGAGAGGTAACAGTGTAAGTTGTAATAAGAACTAGATAAATTAAATAAATAAATATAAATAAAGAAAACACTTGTTATTTAGGGCTTCTAATTTTACCGTATTTTTAATATAACAATATACTTTTACATAAAGAGTCTTATAAGAAAATTGCGCCTAGGGCCACAAATGAACGTAATTCGCCATTGCCACTGCCCAAAACGGTTATTACTAACCTAACCTGCACTAAGCTTCCGAAGGATCCTGTATAGTTATACAGGGTGGTGAATTTTTCGATGCTCACCATTGGCATCTCGGAAAAGGTAAGAGATACGAGGTCGGTTAAATTAGATGAAAGTTGCTCTTTTTTATGGCGATTGAGAATCTCAAAAGAAATCCTGGATATTTGGATTAGTTCTTAATTTATCTCGAGAAAATTGTAAATTGTTATTTCAGATATAAATTATTATCTTCCCTACCATTGACGCTATTTCAATTAAACTTCGTAACTTCATGTTTTTGGTCACTGTAAGTTGAATGACATTGACAAAAATTATCTAGGCCTTCTAGATTTCAGGTCGCAATAGTTAACTTTTTTATTTTTTATGGCTACCATTTTGGATTATCACACCATTATATAGACAAAAAAATAGCTTTTCAAATTGGTAATCAACATTAACTTTTTTTTCCAATAAACTTGTTTAAATTTTAAAATGTGTATAAATAATTTATAAAATCGCATAGATTTTGAATAACAATGAAAACAATAATTAAAGTGAGAGATTGTATTTCTAATTGTCATTGAACTCTATAAATACTGAAATTTTTTTATTGGTCTAACGTTAACAAGACGACAAATTCAAAAACATTAAGATTATTTAGTTGTTCAAAGTGTGCGCCGTTATTTATGATGCAGAGGTTAGTCCTCAAATTAATTTCGTCCAGTACTTTTTGGATAGTCTGCCTTGGAATGGAATCGAAGGCATTATCGATTTTTAGGCGGAGATGCCCTATATTTTCCGTCGGGGTACATACACACACTCTTTTGCATTGCCCTATAGAAAGTAATCCATAAGGGTTAAGCATGACGATCGTGGAGGCTAACGAACAGGGCCAAATGTGCCAAGCCATGAATTTTGAAAACGTGCATTTCAATTATCTCGAACAATGCGGGTGTTGTGAGGATCAGCTCCGTCTTGGTGGTACCACTTATGGTTTGAACGGTTACTAATGGAAATTCGTCTAGCATATCTCCTAAATTTGTTTGCCAAAAACGCAAATATCCAGGCCCATCTAAATGTCCATCGATAAAAAATGAACCCAGAACCGCATTATCTAAAAGAACTTGCGGCCTAGTCTCTTATTAAACGCGGATTCTCTGTTGCATTGAGATGATTTTTCTTGTTAAACATTCCCGAATTTCTAAATAAAGACTTATGAGTCTATAGTATTTTTTTGGAAAAATGTGGATTTTGCTGCAGATTTACACGAATAACAGGATGTCCAATATTGCATCACCAGGATGCAGAGATTTTACGGTGTCACGCCAATTATTCTCTATCACCTACAAAATATTAGTTGAATTTCAAAAACAACCTCGCTACTACGCCACTGTTTCGGTAGAAAATTAACAAGTTGACCAATGTTAGTATCCCGGAAACCCAATCGAAGAAGGAGTAGGTTCCAAACAAATAATTAACAGGCGCCACCGACTTATAATTAACTAACATCGTCCGAGATATAAAATGGGAAGTCGGACCCTAAGATAGCTAATCACCTACCTTTTCTACTTCGTATCTGTGCTTATGTAGCTTATTTCCAGATCGTTTGATGTAAAAGAAAAGACAAGTTGCAACCAAAACCTCATTTAATGAATATATGACACAACCCCCACAATTATAATCATTCGAGACAACAGTTGAAGATGGCAGTCCCAATTTTACGATCCCGAAATAAAAATTAATAACTTAACTTGGACGAGACTCAAACAAACTTAAGCAGTATAATTGCGCTTACCAGTACAAAATAATATTAAATTTTTGCGCTAATTACGTCACTAGGAGGCCTCCGCGGAACGAAATCCTGCGATGATCATAAACACCTACGAATAGAAATGTTCAAGCTGAGAACACTTGAAAACGCAATACCGTCCCACTATCGGAGCACCCTACAATATATGGTGTACGTAAAATTGGTTCCCCCATTAAATGATATATTACAATTTGTATTTATAGTCTATACGTATTCTCACTAAACTCCCAATAGTACAATGTAATGACCCCAAATCAAAGAATGAATTAATTACTAGTCGAAGGTAGTGAAATTATAAATAACAACAGCCAGGTTATAAAATTTAAAACATAAACAATTTTTATTTCACTTCCCTTTCAATTATACACGGCTATCGCTACGACTGCACTCCAGATCCGTTATCACCGGCTCCAGGCGTGTCTGCTCTGTCTGCGACAACCAACTGCCCTAAGGTAACTCGTCGAAGTCTGCTTATCACTTGGGCCAAATGGTAGAATGAAGAATCTTTTGGATTTTAATTACGGTTTTCCACCCGTGCGACTTTTTGCCTAAATTTATTCGTTGGATATTAGAATTAAAGTTCAGGGAAGATTTAAGACTGAACAAATTTTCTATAAATATTTAACTCACCAGTTGATGGGACATACATACAAAAAATATCTCCTTGACCGGAATAATTCTATATTGGACAATTACATTCCTGGAGTATCAATTGTTCCTCAATCATAGGCAACAACTCCTGTATAGGGAGTTTCAAATCGGAAAAATGATTTCCAAATCGATATCGATTTAAATAAAATTAACTCAGTTTACACAATTATTGCCGGTCAGAACGTCGATATTTAAGTGACCTCTTTTCTAAACTAGTCGTTCAAACTTTCTCTTCCCCCCCTCAACTTCCGAAATCTAATAAGCTGCGTTTCCGCCGAAAGTGTCAACTTCGAAATGCAAAAATTCCTATAATTATTCGCCAACTAAATATGTAGAATGGGTTGCCTTCAACCAGCTGCGGAATTCGTTACAACGGGTGTGAATTTATAAGCAAGGGACTGTAGTGCACGCGTGCTATATTTATCAAATTATCTTGTGTGGGTTGGTTAAGGTTTGTCTTTATTTACTTAGTTACCATATTTTACTATTTTGAATGCACACGAATAAATCTATCTCTCCCATAAAGTTGTTTAACTTGCGATTATTTGGTGTCAAGACTTCGTATTAGGTCTTGCCATCATAGTACTTATGTTTTTTCGATTCCTTTCCTCACATATGAATCAACAGGATCACACTCTTGAGAAACTCTTCGGTTCGAGTTTTCTAAATCAATCGCAAATTGAGCCAGCACATTCACTTCATTCGCAATAATTCCTTTTCTATACGGCCCTCGCGGTCTTCTAAAACCTGCCACAAATATCTAAATTTCTTGAATGCTTGCAAACATTGTTCGATGAAGTAGCTGTCTCTCTGGATACAAATTTCTACCTGTGTTTTGGAAGAAAAATGTTACCAATTTGAAAAGCTAATTTGTTGGTCTATATAATCGGGCGGCCGTAGGCTAGAGGTTAGCGCGTTAGACTTCTACGCTGAGGGTCCTGGGTTCAATTCCCAGTACCGGAACATCGGATTTTTAACGGCCGTTCTCCTTCGCAAGGCAATGGCAAACCAGCGAGGTATTCTGCCTAGTAAATCTTCTCTGGAGTAGAAGTGTTTACACTTCCCGTGGTTCGGAGCCCACGTTAAGCTGTAGGTCCTCTATGTCTGTGGCACTCTAAACGCGCAACACAGGCATAGGAG
>JABXWE010021038.1:0-35708 GCA_014611495.1 Limonius californicus | reverse complement strand
GCGAGCCCTGGTTTTCTCCCACCTCCTATCCGGGGGAAACCATGTTCTAACCCTATATCCTCGCAACATTCCAAATTCGCCCCCCCCCCAATACCCTACCCCCTCGCCAACGCATCTGCCCAGCGCGGCGAGTGTACGGCTAAATACCCCGTATGAATTGTATCAATCAATCAAGACCCTCAGTGTCCGGCAGTCCAACGAACCTTGACTATGGTAGCAGTCAAGGAGATCAGCGGATAGAGGGTGCTAAGAATCCCCGGATAAAATCAGGCTAGCAACAACGACGAGCAAAGCAACGACAACGGAAACAGCGATTATTTATAGCTACTTATAACACCAGAACCTTATCATCAGAGGAAAAATTTACTTAACTGGAAGAAGAACTCAACTATGTAAACTGGGATATACTACGGATATGCGAAATCAGACGTAGGGGAGAACAACAACTTATCCTCAAAACTGGACACCTCCTACAATATAAAGGAGAAGATGGATCATCGAATGGATGCGTCGGCTTCCTCGTCCACGAAAAACATATAGAAGATGTAGTGGAAATCAAAAGCTTTAGCAGTAGAGTCCTCGCTCTCACACAAATTAAACAACAGATATAAACTGAAGGTTATCCAAATCTATGCTCCCACAAGTGCATATCCCGACGAGGAGGTGGAAAATTTCTATGAAGATATATCTAGAGCCATGCAAGAATCACTAACCGAATATAATGTCCTAATGGGAGACTTCAACGCCAAGCTTGGTACTAAAGAGGATGATTCTGAGTTCGCACTGGGGACCTACGGCTATGGAGAACGTAATGACAGAGGTACTATGTTGCTACAATATCTTCTACACGAGAGTATGTATGCCATGCTAAATGTATGCTTCAAGAAGAAGCCACAGAGAAAATGGACGTGGTGCAGTCCCGACGGCAACATAAGAAATGAACTCGATTTTATCATCACAAATCACCGAACAATAGTTCAGGATGTCACCATTATGAACAAATGTGCGATAGGGAGTGACCACAGATTGGTTAAAGCAACAGTTAAAATTAACATAAAGAAAGAGAGGAAGATACTAACATCACAAACACATGCTAAGAAATGGACACACATCGAAGACCCATTACAATATCAACAATAAATTGAAAGAAGCTTATCTCATCTTAATAAATTAAAAACAGAAGAGGTCGACATCGAAAAACTCAACGAAGAAATCACTGATACATTAAAGACGGCCCAAGAAAGATTTATACAAAAACAAACAACGAAATCGGGAAAACTAAGCAAATAGACAAAGGAGCTTATGGCACAAAAAAGAAAATTAAGAGAAAGTCCTACTCGAAACCAATACGAACTCAAGCGACTAAATAAAGATATTTCTAAAGCGGTAAAAAAGGACATACGTAAATATAATACAGATGAGATAACCAGAGTAATAGAGAACAACAGAGGCACAAAAATCCTAAAGAAAAACCTAAGTGGCACCAAGAAAAATATCTGCAAACTTATAGATCAGCGAGGTAATGCTACATCTAAGAGAGAAGAAATCTTGAAAATAGTTGAACCCTTTTACAACACCCTTTACAAACAACAAAATTCTGAAACGGAATATGTACAACTTCCCCGCATCCAGAATCAAGGATCTGAAGATATCCCTGATGTAACTGTAAGCGAGATAGGAAGCGCCCTTACCTGCATGAAGAACAACATGGCGCCTGGCGAAGACCAAGTAGTAATTGAGGCTATCAGATTCAGTGGAAAACTTATGCTATGTGCTCTTCAAAAGCTATTTAACGCCTGCATTTCTAAAGCAATCACACCTACCCAAAGGAGATATTGTCAATCGTGCCAACTGCCGGCCTATAAGCCTCTTATCGCATATCTACAAGTTGCTCGTGAGGTTCATTACAAAACGATTGACATCAAAGTTTGATTTCTATCAGCCAAGGGAACAGGCGGGTTTCAGAAGAGGCTACGGGACAAATGACCATTTGCTGGCCGTAAAGGTTCTTATTGAGAGGTCCATAGAGTACAATAAGCCGCTTATCCTTATTTTCATTGATTTCCAAAAGGCTTTTGATTCCCATCAACCAGAAGGCCATGCTGCAGGCATTAGCAGAGTGTATAATTGATCATCGTTACACTTCGCTCATAAAGCATATATACAATAATGCAACATCATGTGTCAGGCTCCACCAAGATACACACAAATTTCCTATGAAACGAGAAGTTCGCCAAGGCGATAATATATCACCAAAACTCTTCACTACGCTGCTAGAGTTTGCATTCAAAAAACACAATTGGGATCGCTTAGGAGTTAACATAGATGGAGAATACCTCAACCACTTACCATTCGCGGATGATATCATACTCATCGCGGATCGTCTTGATGATGCACAAAAAATGCTAGATGATTTAAATAATTCTACCAGACAAGTCGGCCTAAACATCAATTTTTCAAAATCCTAATTTATGACAGACCTAGTACCCAGCTCAGGTATATCGGCTGAAGGCGTCCTATTAAAGCAGTTGTCATCCTATAGATACCTATGTCACGAGGTTAAGATTAGTAGAGATAACCAAACCCACGAAATAACCAGAATAATAGGACTAACATGGGCAGCTTTTGGTAAATTGGGCTACATACGAGTATTTAGGTCAAATATTCCTGTGTGTCTGAAAAGGACGGTTTTTAACATGTGTGTCCTTCCGGTCTTGACCTATGGAGCAGAAACCTCGACATTGACAAAGAAGACCGTTTCCAAAATACAGGTCGCCCAAAGACGCATGGAGCGGTCAATTCTAGGTATATCTTTAAGAGAAAAGGTACCCAATACCGAAATACGACGCAGAACAGGAGTGGAAGATGCCATCAACAAAATTACCAAACTTAAGTGGAACTGGGCGGGCCACGTTGCAAGACGAACAGACCATAGATGGACCAAAAAACTATTGGAATGGCGACCAAGAACAGACGCCTACCGAAGCCGAAGTCGCCCTCTTTCAGAAGCGCCTAAATGTACGCAACTCAATTTACTACCAATTATTTGTTTCCTTAAGGCTTATGTTTAGTCACTAAAATTTCCACGATGGAATTTTTGAACACGCCTACGAAATAGGCAACCAGGGTAGCGACAGCAAATGGTCATTTGAAAATACACTGAACTATTAAATTTTAGATACTTAAAATATTATTACTTTATACTCTGTTATGTCCGTTAAGGTTTACAAATTTGTAATTAATGTTTTCTCACCTTACCGGATTTGTTATCGTTTAGTGTGTAGCCTACCTTCATCATTTTTTGCGATTTGACTGAGGTTTTTTTTGCTTTATATTACAAATTACTCTTTCCTAAAACAATTTAAAAAATAGGTCGATACGTGTATGGTTTCCTAACAATTCAAATTATATTGCTAAAGCGAGAATTATGTAAAAATTTTGTTTATGTGATGTTTATAGCATAAACCCCATCTTCTATATTAACCACTATAAAATATGTACTTCTTCAAATATCAATTTTTTAGTCATTTACCATATATGTATTTCAAAATGTCATTGTATACATCCAACATGCAAACCAGTTTGCTACTGTTACTATAGTCTTGTAATTTGTAATTTAAAATCACGTATATTGTAACTTTACCTTGCTGCTAAAATCAAGCCATAACGACGGAAATTAATACAAGCTATTTCTCATATTTATCCTGTATTAATTTCCGTCGTTATGGAAACAAATAGTAGGTAGTAAATTCAGTTGCCTACATTTAGGCGCTTCTTAAAAATCTTTGAGAAGCTATGTCCCTGAAAGGAAACACTTTTGACCATACATTTAATCAGGAATATGTACTGTTGATTACTGTTTACTGTATACAGACAGCATTAGTTATACTTAATATTTTCGCCACTTTCGTACACTTTATTTTATACTTGGATTAAAACAAATAATTTATATTTTCGATGAAACAGTTTACTGTAAAAATGCAAGCATCTGTTATGTTGGTTGCCTATATACAACTGTTCTGTATTAATTCATGACACACTTAGTAAGTTCTAAATTAGAACTGGAAGTTTCTGAAGAAATTTCAGTGATAAAAAAAGTTGAAGAATAAATATTTAAAAAGAATATAAACGATGACACGACTCTCTCATATGAATTTTCTAAATAACTGTTTTTGAGGAAAAAATTGTTTACATAAATTTCATTAATTAATTTATTTAAATCAATAAAAAATGGTTACAATTAACATAATGTTAGATAAATAAAAGTTCCAATTAAACATTGCGTATTTCCACTATTGTTTTCCCATTGCTACGTCCTCTTGAGTAGTTGGGCATTGACCTTTCCTGATAGCAGACTGAATGTTTGTTTTACTTAAATCAATAACAAAAATTATTAAACAAAGAACAGTGCAAATAATGTCCGTTTGCGAACAACTAAACTTTCTTGCGTAATGAACTTCGAAACGTGCTGTGTGCGGTTACATTGGAATAGCCAACAAATTGGCTATTCATATGAGGAGCGAACAATACATTATTGAACGTACATAAATATTTGTTGTGGTATTTAACCGAACAATTTTTCATAAAGAAAATATAAAAATTGTTGATCAATTCTTTTGCCTTTATTTTCAAGGGTCCTAATAGTATCTCCTAAACTAAATTCTCTTCATTTTATTTCAACAAATATGAAGAAAAAAGAAGGCAATATGATACACAAACGACAATTTCGTAAACCACATGGTTTCGTTTTAAACTTCAGAATTTATGTCCAACATGAACGAAGAAATTCATTTATATTGTAGGTTACAGAAAATTTCATTACGCTCGAAAGCACGACAGCCACAAGAGTTTTAATTAAATTATCCTTTAGGGAAGCATAAAAATGTGAGTAATACAATGCAGCAATACAATACGAAGAGATAGACACAATTCGCGTATAATTCTTAAGATCTTGTGTCACGCTACATAAGCAACTTTATTCTGCGGAAAAACGAA
This sequence comes from Limonius californicus, assembly GCA_014611495.1. Lineage (NCBI taxonomy): Eukaryota > Metazoa > Arthropoda > Insecta > Coleoptera > Elateridae > Limonius > Limonius californicus. The sequence continues at coordinate 30,713 of JABXWE010021038.1, read as the reverse complement.
TAAAATGTTATGAATTGAACGTTTTAATTTCACTGTAATGTGCGCAATGCTGAAGCCAGACCATTTGATGTTGAACATCAGTGACAATTAATCCAATATAAAGCTTTCGTACATTTCGTTGCTGTTCTTACACATCTGCGTTATCATAATCCGTTGTACATCTACTGTATAGCGAAGCTTTCTCCATGATAAATTATTTTATTACATAACGGCTTGAAACTGTAATGCTGCTGTCGGAAAACGAACAACAATTATTTACAAAAAGAAAAAAATACGGAAAAACTCGTCTTAGAAGATAACAGAAACTAATTTAAAAAACCCTTGACTTATAAATAAGGTAATCTTATGAAGTTGTATTGGGGAGCCGTTTATGCGAGGGGTATGTTTTAAATAAGATCCTTTTGTGAATGAGAGTGAGAACGACGCGCGATCGCCGCAGTGCGCTTGCGCTTCTGCTCCCAGCATGATTTGCGCGCTTTTAGACGCCGTTTGCAGCCGCATCGTCTGTCTGTGTGGTGAGATGTAGAAGTTTATAATGTTTAAGAAAATTGAGTCGCCCGCGGACTGTGAGATACGATCTGTAATTCGATTCTTAAGTGCAAGAAACTTGGCAGCAGCGGACGTTTACGGTGGTAATGCTATGAGTGACAGTAAAGTTCGAAAGTGGGTGAGAATGTTCAAGGACGGGCGGGTTAATGTGCATGATGAGCCACGCCCTGGCCGACCTTCTCTGATTTCTGAAGATTTGGTTCGTGATGTGGACAACAAAATTCGAGAGGACCGACGATTCACGATTTCGAAGTTATCAATTGAATTTCCACAGGTTTCAAGGTCAGTTTTTTACACCATTGTTTCGGAGAAACTGAATTATCGAAAATTGTGTTCTCGGTGGGATCCAAGACTGCTTTCTGACGATCACAAAACAAAAAGATTGGGCTGTGCTTTATCGTTTTTGACTCGGTACAATCAGGAGATGAATTGTTGGACCACATCGTTACAGGAGATGAGACTTGGGTGTCTCACATGACTCCTGAGTCCAAGCAACAGTCAATGGAATGGCGACACACATCGTAGATTTCTTTAATTTAAAAACTCGTTGAGCGGTATGACAAATGTTTGAACAAAAATGTAAATTATGTAGAAAAGTAGATAAATGTAGGTATGTAGAATTGGAAAAAAATATATTTTAATGATATTTACAATATTTTTCTTCTTATTATAAAACGGACCTTATTTAAAAAATACCCCTCGCATCTAAAGGAACGGACATGGTAAATAGTGCTTCAAGTTTTTCCCTGCAAAATGCAATTTTGCAAATAGCAAATTAAATATGTTTAGTGGAATAACAGTAAGTTAATTTTCTGTGCGTTTTATCCAAAGCAACAATTACTATACGCGATCCAGTCATTTATCGAGAAGAAGTTATTAATTAAGACTTAATGCATCTAACAAGCAATCAAACAGTTTTCAAATTAGGGTTGGCTGTGAGTGCTACAAGACATGTCGTAGCTGTCATGTTACAGACCGGCCGTACGTTGTGTTTAATTCTTCGAATGTAAACGCAAGCAAAGTGAACTTAACCTCAAAACGTATCTCGCCGCATTTAAAAAAGTAAACAAACAACAAACAAATTACAACAACCAGATTAAACAGAGTTTGACAGGTGAATAAATTATCTTAATTTTACAATTGTTTAAATTGACATTTGTTTGTAGTTCCATCTCACACATGCAAAACGTTTTCATACCCCTCCCTAATTTGAAAAGTTATTGGTAACATGTGATAACCAAATGGGACTAATTATTTGCTAATGTAGGTTACAATTGTACGTATTGATGTTTGGTGTTCCTTATTATAGTGTAATACTTTTTAACTGCAATGGTTACTCCATCATAAACGGAAATTAGAAAATTGAAATGGCATTTTACCATTGAACCTAACTATCAGTTCAGATCATAAGTATGGAGTGTAGTACTTACAGTTTTATTTTACACAACAACAATAATATAACTATAAATATTAGTAGGTATCAGTTTTTTTTTCCTTTTTTTTGCATTCATACGACATACATACATACATACTACCGCCCCCCGGAACCGCTTTCGCATTACTTCAGGGGGTGCGGGCGTGCCTTACATACTAGACATTCATGCAACATGCACTCTAAACTTAACTAAGTGAAATGTGGTAGTCTTACCCACCCCAACCAATCGGCCGCATTTCACTGTGATCTCCAGTGGCAGCGCGTATTCGCACTGCTCTACCGGGGTCCCAATTAGTATCAGTTTAGAAATAAACTTGCAAAATTTAATGTAGAAAATGGGAAATCTTTGTAACTTTTGGCCTATTTATGTACTGGATGTTGTACATACAGTATCTTCTTCTCTTCATCCTTAGACATAGGTCACCTCTATCGTTTTCAACTGTTCGCTATCCAAGCAAAGTTCCGATTTTATGATTATAGAGTTAGGAACTCAATACTTCTCGGAAACTGCAGCATATTGTATTAATTTTTATCACTTCTCACCAAATGTTTAAGTGGGATTTATTCCCAGCTGCAATGTCACCCCCAAGAGCACGCACAAAACGGCATAAGTAATCTCTAAAGCGGCTAAACATTCTAAAACTAGCTCCAATGGCTTCTACATTAAATCTTCTCATTGTGTCTCTCAATAAATTGTGTAATTTCTTTGTTATTTCAAAGAAAGATGAATATTTAAATAAAACTGAGGCATAGGAATATAGATTAATTTGTACATTATTTATTTTTATAAATGGTACCAGAGTAAAATATTATTATTATAACGTATAATATAATTTGGTAGGCGCATATTAGGAAAACTTGCCTTCAGCGCCAAAAGATCTAGCGCCGACTTTGCTTACGCCAACAGTATCCATTTTGGGCCTGAGGTTTTTTTGACAGTACCAAACTGTAATAATATACACAGTATTGATCGTAAAATGTATCTTCAAATTTATGCCAAATCATATTAAGATATCTTGTAAGTATAATGTGAACGTGCTAATCCAAGATAATTAGATATCAAGTTATGTAAACATTCGGATTATCGAACCCTGTCCAGGACCTATTTGATGTTTATTGAGAAACGTTTTTATATTATAACTTTAAACTTTATATATACATGAAATGTGTCTTGTTAGACTTAGCTACAAAACTAATAAAACAAAATCAGTGTGATCTATGTTTACAATATTATATTGACTATGTATTTTGGAGCAACAGGCTTTCAGATTAGCAGATTATTCTTCTTTTTTTAATAATATAACTGTTACCACTATTTTCTTTAATTATTATTTGTTTATCATAAGCACTCCTCACTTGTTTAACTTGCCAACATTCCATGCATAAATCTGCGGTATTTATTCTATGTACTACTTTTGTAAATATCACAAGCCACATCGTTATCATAGTCAGTCCCAAATACCCATGTCTATTTTTCCCAACTTCGGAATTAATATCCATACATTATCAAATACAATTTTTATAAGAAGATTTGTCTTGTGCTTATTTATTATTTTACAAAACTTGACATTTGCTTGTCAACATTACAATAAATTATATTTTTCATAACGTTTTTTTATTCGACGACTTCTAATCGGGGTATCTGGTGTATGAGTATTTATTTTTTATATAGGGAATAAAGCTTTGGATGTAACAGTCTTAATGCTTCCCGGTTCGAATCACTCCAGGGGTCGGAAATGTTTCTGATTCCCTGGATGGTCGGTAGGACTCCTACGCATCATCGATCACAAGATCACGCTCGACCGGATCCGTCATTGCCCCAACGGTGACAGCCAACCAGAACTCCGTCGTTCTGCCCGACTGGCTCAAAGAGGTTTAAATACCTCCGCTTCCCGAATTTGAGTTCAGTGTTATATTCACTCTGAAGATGCAAGCTGCAATGTCTTGCAAACGTTAATTTGTATGGGTTCACAAACAGCTAACAGGCATAAGCCGATTAAGTATTATTGCCCTGGCAAACAAAATACATCAAGATCAAATCCTTGTCCGCCCCAAGGTTTGATTAATATAAGCACACGGCCTTGTTTAGGCAGGCAGGGCCTACGAACAAATATGGCTCAAACTTCTATAGCAAATGCTTGTAAAGGCAGACAAGCTACAGGTCGGTGCTTACCTGATAACGCTGGGTGTAGTTCCCAAATGACGACGCGGTCTAAGCCGAAAGTAAATTGTAATATTGACAATTAAATTTAACCTTTTTTACCGACGAAGAGTAGCGAGAATCCACACGTTACAATTAAAGCTCCCCTTCATCCACAGAAAATAGGAGTCTGGGTTGGAATGAGTCTTCGTAGGTTAGTTGGGCCAATATTTTTCGAATGCACGCTAACTGCAGCAAGGTACAGGAACCGAATTATTGCAACCTTTCTTAAAGGAACTTCACGATGATTTGCTACGGGATGGTTTTCTGCAACAGGATGGCGCAACGGCTCATGCAGCTGCAGATACCATTAATTTCTTACGCGAATATTTTGATGGCCGAATCATTAGTAGGAATACTCCAACACCCTGGTCCCCTCGCTCTTGTGATATTACTGTTTTGGACTCTTTTCTATGGCCCTATATGAAAAACACCATTTTTAAAACTCCAGTTAATGATTTAAACGAACTGAAACTTAGAATTGAAGAAAACTGCCAAGAAATTAACAACTCACCTCAATTATTACAAAATGTTTTAGAAGGTATGAGAAGACGAGTTCAGAAATATTTGGAGGAAGAAGGCAGACATTTTCAACATTTGTTGTGATCATTACATTGTTCAGGTTTATTCATTTCTTTTACTGTTGCTGATTTCTGCTCCTAAAAATGACGTTTCCTTATTATTTAATTCCAGCTAACACAATCTAACCTGAAATTGACATTATAAACATTCCTTTAGTCTAGAAAAGACGTGACTTTGCATTCCACAGCCCGCTGGGGATCAGCTTTTTTTGGATCTCTTGATGTAAGAGCGTGCACAATTTAATTTTTACTTTTACACTTACAAAGGGCTGGTTCGGCTTTTTATTATTGTCTTACAATAATCGATAGTATGTAATGATAAATATGTTATATCCACAGTTTTTCATATTCGTAAATGATTTCTTAGACTAGTGTGACATGACACAGTGTTTTTACAAAATTCTGAGTCGCGTCTAAAATAATTCTGTACATTGATGCTCTAAAATCTGCAGAATTTAGTTCAGATCGACGTCGTATCCATGCGTAAACGAGCAATTTTTAGTGTCTATTAATGATCACAGAGGACAGAGAGCTAAATGTTTTACTACGTATATACGCCGCCGCGCCGATGCTAACCCTGCCCACACCTTGTATAACTAATAAACAACAAACGTAACCAGAAACACAGAAAAATGATAGAAATAAAACACAAGCCGCAAACAAATTAATAAGATTTGTGGTTATATATATATATATATATATATATATAAATTGAGTATAGGTTATACCCTCGGTCGTATCTCGCTTCCCAATCTCCACCCTTCCTTGTTTCTCCAGTCATCGTCACCTACGTTTCTAGCTATTCTATCTTCTTATACTTGTTTGGTCCGTGTGTGTGGTGGTCGACCCCTTTTTCGTTTTCCTGGTGGGTTCCGTTTAAAATTTTATATGGCCATCTATCTTGGTTCATTCGTTTGACATGCCCGTGCCATATAAATTGTCTTTTCCCACTTTCTTCAACTGTTGTTGTATGTTTTCCCATTCGATCTCTAACCTCTGCATTTCTGATGTGTTCCAACCTATATACCCTACATCCTCTTCGTAGGAAGTCCATTTGTACAGCGTTTATCTTTTGTTGTTCGGTTTTAGTCATTTCCCATGTCTCGGAGCCATATAATAATATACTTTGTACTATAGTATTACCGATGGTAGATTACAATATACCTATACAAACTAGAAAAAACATTTCTTTGGCAATGGGACCCTTAAGATATGAGAAAATAATAATTGAAAATTTGTACCGCAGGATAATAACAAAAATTTGAGTTCAAAGACATGTTGTGCAAAGGAGAAAAGATATAAGTGCAAACAAATTTCTTATCACCTGCCACAAACCGATACTATTAGGTAGGTCAGTAATTTCTATTCAGTCTGTTATTGAAACCGTAGTTTATCACAAGCCAGACAAGTTTTTACGTATTTCCCACTTTGGAATTACTTTACAATTAGGTAATAACCTTCTACAGCTTAAATGCATTTTCTATGTATCATCAACAGTTCTCAAACAAAATTTTATTTTATTTTTTATTTCAAAAAAATAAACTTAATGATTTTTAAGAAATGAATAGTACAATTGAATTCTACTTGAGCCAATCTATTACTGGTTTAAATATTTGTACCTATTTCTGATACACCCTGTATATTCTTACATTTGTAGATTTTCTTATACTCTTTGACCACAGTATTGTCTGGTCATCGGCAAATAGTAGGAAGTATATCTAGTCATTGCCTATTGGAATGCCCATGTATTTGCATTTATTCTTCCAATTTCTTAGGGTGTTTTTCAGATATATTTTGAAGAGTGGGGAATGGTGCTGATAGTTTATTTCCAAGTTTGATTACGTTTGTTTGGTCTTTATACATCTCTTTAATTGTATATACGTAGTGATTGTTAATATTGCTTTTTTCAAGGATTTCAAAGAGCTTCTGGACCGGAATAGTGTCAAAGGCCTTCTGTAGGTCTATAAATATTATATATGTTTCTAGGTTTTTCATTTTCCTTTTTTCTGTTACTAGTTTTAAAGAGAAAATGTTGTCAGTACATGAGCGCCCTGCCGTGAACCCACTTTGTTCCTCTCCTATTGATATTTCTTACTCTATTCTTTTTCTTATTATACGTCCGTACAGTCTTCCTACTATTGCCAACACGCTAATTCCTCTGTAGTTTTCGCTGTTGTTTCGTGCCCTTTTTTATGTATTGGTGTTACGTATCCTACATTCCAATCTTGGGGTAGTTCGTCATGTTCAATAAGACATCTATTAAATGTGTATGTGAGGATTTCATGCGCTCTTGAGGTTGCCTGCTTTAAGAGTTCAGCAGGAATACCTCCTGGACCTGTAGATTTCCCATTTTTCATTTCTTTTATAGCTTGTGTTACCTTTTTATCGTTATTCCAGCAATTGGGTCCCCCAGTTTTTGGTATCTGTTTGTGTTGTTGATATTCTACCCTGTCTTCTTTTAGTATCTTGGCAAAATATTTTTGTCATTGCTCTATACTTGTCATGTTCGTATATTTGTTTTTCTGATCTTTTCTTAGGTTTTTGATGATGTTCCAGGCCTCCTTCGTTTTAGGGCCTCCTATATATTGTTCTACTCTGTCGCATCTTTTTTCGCATTCGTCTTTTTTTTGCTTTTTGTATTTTTTGTTTTACTTCACCACGCTTTATTTGGTATGTTCTTCTATCTTGGGGGTCATTTGTTGTTAGCCATGTATTATATACTTTTCTTTTGTCTGTAATCAGCCTTTCTAGATCTTCATTCCACCAATACTCTTTCCCGTCTTTTATGCTGTAACGCCTAGTTGGCAACAACAATACTACTCACTACCAAGGGCAATCAAAAAAACCACCGGTAAGTTCCAAGTGTCGAGAGTAAGGGTCGACCAGCTGAAGTCGAAGAAGGGAGGGTAAAATAAAAAGCCTAGGCGCCACCTGTTTTGAAAATTAATCTTAGCCCTCGACGATGTCACGATGGATAAAGCAGGAACCACCCTGGAGTCTAACTTACCTTTGACGATTGCTAACTTAGAAAAACTATTGGAAAAGAAAAACACACTCAAACAGGAAAGTCCGGACAATTAAACTTTTAATGCACAGCAAACGACAACAAGATCAACAAGCTGGAAGATTAACAACAGGGTAACACACAAAATTATTAAAAGAGAACATTATTTATATAAATCAACAAAATAATTTACGGGACGCAATAAAGCGAAAGAACAAATTCAAGTTATTATGATAATCAAAAATACAAAATATATACAGCGCGACTAAATTACCAAGTATTCAAAGTCGACGAGATCTCGTTACTCAATACCTAGATTCAAACATAATAGACCTAACAATGTAATTCAATAAAATGTTTAACCTTTCGCAATATTTCCCAAAATTTAAATTATAACAGAAGTCTGACGACAATTTCCAAATTAAAAATGTAAAGTACAGATTTATCGAACGCACCTCGTATAAGTTCAAAAATTCAAATTGTTATTACCACGGAACATTATCATGCGCACATACCCGCACCTGTGTGGAAACACATGGTTGGTATCGACGCTTCGCACTTCGCTGCTCTCTGCGATAAACGAATCCATTGACCGTTCGCCAAACCTCATCTCCTTGATATTGAACAAGATGACCATGAATGCGAAATAAATCCAAATTAAATGTTGAAAAGTCGAGCGGGAGCAACTTCCAAACGGTAGAAAGTCCATATGGGCAAAGACGCCTAAATAAATTCAAGGAAAATTGCAATAGCAAACAAAAGCTTAAATTTCATTTTTACCGAATGATGAAATTTTCGGCACTAGGGAACCTCTAGGTCAATGGCACAATCAGATTGGGTAAAAAACCCTAGGAAAATTAATTCTCATACACGCCCTAGCGTTCCTCCAAAGAGGACAACCAATCCCAAGGAACAGACGGCATAAGGATAAATTCCTCTAACAACTACGGTGATAAATTGGGAGATCCATCCCTAGCTTACAACAGCTAAATACAACCGATGCTGTGTGCACTACCAGGAGGATTTCTCAACTCACTCCCCGATCCGCGATCCAACAAGTAAAAGCTAAACGAATGCACGTCGAAAAGTTACGAGTTCGAAATTCAAATAAATCCCAAAAATATTCAAAATTTATGCAACCCAAATTGCGAAAATGAAAATCTAAAGCAAAACAATGAGGCGTACAAAATCGGAACGTTACAGTGCATCTTGTCTTTTCTCCCAGGGCTTCGAATGCGGCTGCATGAATAGTCTTTTAGCTTGTGTGGTTATACCTATAAACAACAGTAAATTATTATTATAAAATCGTGTTAGAATTCTACTTTATCGACAGTCAGATGACTATTTTGACAGTTTTCTCATAGATGTCAGGGTAATTTTGACCGGTTTGAGCGTGCCCATAGATAGAATTCTGGTTCGTGTTATAAAAGTTTTCCAGAATTCTGTACAAAATTTTATTAATAACTGTTTTTTACCAAATTCTGAACAGAATTGTTTAATAAGATTATATAACGGGTTTGTAAAAAATAATAAAAGTTGTATGTGAGACGTATTATAAATTTGCAGATATTAGCTATAACCCGATAATTTATGAATAATTAACATAAATGGAAAAGTTGGCCAAACATCGATGACCTTCAAGCTTTTTTTAAACATCAGTCAAAATATTCAGTTAACCGCAGCTTTTTAAATAGCTTGAAAAAATTAACCATTGTATCTACAAAAAAATAATAGTTTATTCAGTAAGTACCATATTCTCAAATGATACAAATTTTGTACTAATAAACAACGAATCAATTGATTCGATTCTCTGAAATCAGGTACCTAGGAAGTTTTTATTGACTGACCGCACTGACTCCATTGACAATAAATGGAAACTAAATAATATAAACATATACGAGTCAGATTTATAATACATAATTTATGGAATCAAATCGATAGAAATCTTCCAACTTCTGAAAACGATATGAATAGTTGAAAGAGGTACGTGTAGTTCGTAGTTCCACCTGTATAATAATGTCAGTAACGAATGTTTACAATATGAGATAGCACAAATTGAATAAATAGACCTAAACTACTTGTGCGGTCTTATCATAGACCGTATTATAGTCAGCAAACCAAATTCACAAAACAATCAAAAAAATGTGCCTCGTCTAGGCGAGTGTTTTATCGGTCATGTTGTTTCCTAGAGGCGTATACTAACCGTACTTCTGATAACACAGGAACTCTCAGCGCGTCGGTTTCGTATTCGTTTCACCAAACGGGAAGTTAGATCAGGAAATTATGTAGTCCGTCGTCAGAGAATGGCTTCACACGAGTGTCTGTTGCGACAAAACTGCAATGCGACATTAGCAGAAGAGTATAGCACACGCTTTTGCAGTACTTACAGGAATTCCGATTAGCAAATAGTAGATACCAACGGTGACTCTGGTGGAAATTATACGGGCAAGTTCGTGTTCTTTGGAGTGGTGAAATGTGAAACAATAGCATACCGTTTGTTCCTCGTTTTGAATCTCTCAGGTATTTATTTAGTGTTAATTAAGCTTCGTGTGCATTCGACACTACTGCGTGATAAACTAGTTAGTTATATGTGGTTGTTTTGTACACAATACATGTTTGTACTAAACCGTGGTCTTTTAGTAATCATTAGCAAAGCAATGTGAGTCAGAGTTAATTAATAGCTCGTAACGTGTTTCATTTTTTGAGTGTATGTAACTTTACTATCAGAATTGGGTTGCAACAATTTACAGTTTATGTAAACGTATAAGGATTGTCTACATCGCAGAGGTAAAGTAGATTTTGAATTTGTATATATTATGTTGAAATGTCTGAACTAATCAGTATATTAAAAAAATTTTCACTAATTGTCCGTTTTCGCCTGGAAGTGAAACCAAACATATTTGTATTCCGTTCCGAAGCCCTTAAAATTGAATAAGATGTGAAGGAAAGTTGTGAAAATAGCAAATTTTCCAGCAAGAAAAGATGTTAATTACTAGCAGAGTGACTTTTTGCGCGTGAAGTTTTTCCATACAATTGTATATTTATAAGTTTTGAAATAATAATGAAAAAGACTTAACACTAAAGAAAACTATAATAATGAATTTATTAGTCTAAAATTATGTCGAGAATTTTGTATGATTGTTTTGTACTTTACCTTTTCGTTCACGCGGCTTTTCCAAACTATCTCACTTTTCTGCGGTTTCTTTCACAACCTACTTCCCGGCACTTCCTACAAGTTTGCCAATCTAGAATATGTATTAATCAATTTTATGCACAGGGAGATTCAGAAAACTATTAAAAAACATACAGGGACATTATACGGCCTAGATAAAATAAGAAAATAAGGTTGTTATAAGAACATGTTCTAAAAACTTTAGAATCCTTAATTCATTTATTCAAATGTACAAACATATTCTTGATGTCACAATGCTCATTGCTCAAAAATGAACTGCTGTTTCATAACCAGCTATACTACAAATTATGACACGCTCTGTATATTTCGATTTTTGGTTGAAAAGGAAACTCTGTGTGTAATTACTTTTTTAAATGCAAAAATAATTAATTTTCAAACCGTTTTATTAAATTGCACATTTCATTGAACATCCGCTAGTCGATAAATTCTTTAAAGTATCCTCCTTGTGCTAATACTGTTGCTGTTATTCTTCTTGCTATTGATTGCCGCACAAGTTCGAAAATTCCGGATACTGATCGAATTGGGAGTCGAGAATTCTGTTCCGTAAAAGTTTTGCATACTGGTGATTTGACATACCCCCACAGAAAAAAATCTGGGAGAAACACATCTGGCGGTTTCCATGCTTTCCCCGGTAGGTCCTTTTGATATCCCCCCATGGCTTCTCCAACACAACCTATCCCGCGATAAGGATAATTTGTATCCAAATATTCGCTTGCGGTAATACTGAAATGTGCTGGAGCACCATCGTGTATAAACGACCTAGTATTACTTAGCTGTAATCGAATGTCTTCCAATAACAAAGATAGCTGTTCTTCAAGAATCACCAGTTAAACGTTCAGGTAATAAATATGGCACCATAAGATTATCTCCAATAATACCAGCCCATACAGAGACAAAACCGATGTTGGAATCGGCTTTCCTTTACGGAATGCGGATTTTCTTCGGCCCAGAGCTGATTGTTATGAAAGTTCATAATCGCATCCCTCGAAACATTAGCTTCGTCTGTGAACAGTATTCGAGCCAGAAAATTTAGGCTTTGATCAACTGACAGAAACCGAAACGTTGAGGGAAACTTGTGACAACAAGGCTTGCACATGGTGACTATGGCACGGGTAGAGTTGATAAATTCTCAAAGTTTTCCATATAGTTTTGTGACTTAGTTTTTATTGCTCCGCAACTTTTCTTGTACTTGTGGAAGGACTTTCTTCAACTTGACCAAATATTTCTTTATCTATTTGTGGTGTTGCAACCGTGGTTGGCAGACCGAGGAAGTTAGTGTCTCTCAGAAATGAAGCAGACGACTCCCTCAGTGTAATATGTATTCACGTAAACGTCTTATCGCATGGTAATGTCTATCTGCAAACCTGTCATTGTATATTCGCCCTAGATCCAGTGCATTTCCTTCCGCAAGGCCCTAACAAAATGTATCACCTTCTTCGGCATTTGTAAACTCTGGCATGTTTATAACAAAATAATATTCTCAAGCTACAATGCAACAACAATTATCACTATTTCAAGTATTATTTCAATTTTTTGAAAGTTTAGAAGTTCTGAAATTCATAAATTTGACATTGACACCATTGTGATTCCGAATTTCAAGTTTGCAGACGATTGTGTTTTCAAATAGGCTTAAAACTTATATTTTATGGAAATATTCACAACTTTGCATTTCGAAAATTTTGGGGTAAATTTTTATTCTTAATTTATGTTATAAAATCGACCAAAGAATCGCCCCATGAAGTTTTCGACAGTACTTAAGAAACACCCTGTATATTATATATATTAAAAATTTTCGAGCCCTAAATAAATATCATATAGATTACAAAACGTCATCGTTTTATAGAATTATTAAAAATCGAACAACAAGTTGCCACGAAATTGGAAAATAGAAAATTGAAGATGTGCAACACTATTGAAGTTAGAAGAAAATATAATTGTTAAAAAATGAGAATCTAATTAGAAAAATTGTGATAATTTTGAGTAACAGGATTACAGCCTTAACATTTATTTAAAAATATTAAAATCTGCTTATTGGACTAAATGCTAAATGGACTTGCTCGTGACGCCCTTTCACGAAGACATCTTTTGAAAGTTTATTAACACACACCTAGCGCATTACCTTTTCTGGAATGCGAAATTGTTATTCGATTCTTCTGTTCTACACCTTCATGTAAAAAGGAAAACTGCGAATGAAACCGTTTCGTAACGGATATCGCATTTACACGGTTTTGTTAAGTTGTACCAGCGCTGAAGGTTCAAGGGTAAGAACGCACATACATGGGTTAATTGGAATTATTTATTCACGGGCACGAATTTATATTAAAATGCAAATTCTTCTTTTGGATTTAGAGCTATTCCAGAGATTTTAATATATTTTAGCATAGTACAACGTTGTTTTAGTTGTGGAATGTGAAACTACTTTCACAAATGTGTTTATCAGTCAATCTATTTGTATCCACCTTTAGAATGATATATGTGCTAGAAATTCCGTTCTCAAGACCTATTAGATTATGAAGGTACCGCAATATATCTTACTCGTAAAGGTCGTATACCATATAATATAATTCCCAAACCTTGTCATCATCTTACCATGTTTTTTGAAACAGTTATGAATTAAACGCTTTTTGTAGGTAAAATACAGTCCAAATTAATCATTTCATGAAAACATTGGCTCAATTATTTAATAGTAATTATCGAATATTTACAAATGGAAATGCGAAAATTCAAATAATATTGTAATAACACCGGTTGACATCTGTCAAATCGCTACATTTGACGAGTATAAAAATAATAATATAATTGTATTTTTAGTCCATCGTATTTCTATCTAAAACATATTTGTTTAATACGGTAGACTCTCGGTTCTTGAACGGCTCCGTTTTTGAAAGATTCGGTTCTCGCCATTAACTTTTTAGTGAAGATAAAGCTTCGGTTAGCGAACCTAATACTCGGTTCCCGACCAACCTACGGAGGAGGTAAAGGAGAATATTCCTAGCTTACCTACCTATTAAGGAAATTATTCGAAAATGGGATGAATTAGAAAGTTTTATGGAGAAATATTACCCTAACTAAGAAGTCGCAAGCAGGGTGATAAACATGTTTAAACAATGCTGTAACTCAATTTTGAAAAGTGTTAAAACGCAGGCGAAAACAAAACTCATTGAATAGGTTCTTTGTAAGGCAGAAGAGAGAAAGAACCTCAGAAGACCCCTTTCAAATAATAACATCTTTCTTTGCACAATCTCCACCTACGGTATGCCATTAGCTTCCAACATTACAAATAAAATTTTAAGGGCCTGATCACAACGTCGACCGTGATCAGAACGTCGACCATCACGACGTCGACCGGTGTTGATCGTCCATGATCACAACGTCGACCGGTGTTGATTACAATGTCGACCGTGATCAGAACGTCGACCATCACGACGTCGTCCATGATCACAACGTCCACCGGTGTTGATCACAACGTCGACCGTGATCATAACGACGACCATCACGACGTCGACCGTGATCACAACGTCGACCGGTGTTGATCACAATGTCGGCCGCGATCTTGTTATCGTCGATCAATATGAATTTTCGCGATCTCAATAATGTTAGTTATCTGAAAATATTAAAATAATAATAATTATTTTTTAATTATTAGTTATTTTTTTATCTCTATTGTATTTTTTAATTGAAATAAAATAGGTAGAGCAGCGGTTCTTAACATTTTGATTGTTGCGAACCCTTGTGTAAAATATTACTAAATATGATAATCCGAAAAATTATATAATCTTCGACACTACCGTTACAACATAAATTTCAAGATTGTTTTGGACGAGTGCAATTTCATAATTGGACATGATCATTTTGGAATTACAATTCGGCATTATGTTCTGTAGCCCCGAAAGAACAGCATTATACGCCAAAATTGTACGGTTAACCATTAGAGCAAAAGTTCGGTGCTACAGAACATAATGCCGAATTTTAATCCCAAAATGATTATGTCCGATTATGAAATTGCACTGACTCGATCATTAAAGGAGCGATTTCCGAGCGCTTTTTCGACTGGCTGCTATCTTCATTACTGTTAAGTCAGTAAGTAGTAAGACTACATATTTTTAACATATATTAAAATCGGTATAACCATTGTTTTTAAAATACAGGCATTACTAAAACAATAGCAACCGTTATTATTTTAGTAATACTAATTTCGTTTTTCGATCTATCATCATTTGGTATCTCTCAAGTATTTTTGATATTCTTTGTTTGATCCCCATTTCCAGATTAGATTTGTCTTACTTTTTTGTATTAAGTAATAAAACAAATAACTAATAAGTATTTAATTGAGTATGTAAATATTATATAAAAAAATAAATATATAGATAATTAAATACAAAATCTTTAATTTTTGCATTGAATTAAGAGTGAAGAGAAGATATTCTACAAAATGCTTCTGAATTTTTGGAGATGAATTACAAATAAAATTGCGTATTTCTATTACTAAATTTACTGCCCTACTCATACCTCCTTGCATGCCTATAAATTGTAACCAATCGTAAAAAATTAACTTGCCCTCCAAAACAATCTTGAAACGGTAGTGTCAAAGGTTATGTAATTTTCTGGATTATCATATTTGGTAATATTTCCACAAGGGTTCGCAACAATCAAAATGTTAAGAACATCTATTTTATTTCAATTTAAAAATACAACGGAAATAAAAAAATCAACTGATAATTAAAAAATAATTATTAAATTCTTGATATTTTTTTATTACTAACATTATTGAGATCGTGAAAATTAATATTGATCGACGTTGTGAACAACACCTGCCGACGTTGTGATCACGGTCGACGTCGTGATGGTCGACGTTGTGATTACGGTCGACGTCGTGATGATCAACGTTGTGATCATAATCGACATTGTAATGGTCGACGTAGTGATTACGGTCGACATTGTGATGGTTGACGTTGTGGTCACGGTCGACAGGCGAATCCTTAAACTAGCCGTACCTGGCCTTTCAAACGCTGAATCCCGAAAAACCGGAATAGAGAAATGGCAGATAATAAAGAAATAACGCTAGCAGACATCATGGGGAAATTAATACAAATGGAAGGAAAAATAGACGAAACAAACAAAAATGTGCATCAACAAGCAGATAAAATAAAAAATCTAGAGGAAACAATAAAACAGCAGGCACTGATGATAGAAAATCTGGAATGCGAAGCAAGGAAAAGAAACCTAATAATATTTGGAATCACGGAAGAAAACAACGAAGACCTAAAAACTCTGAAGGAGAAATTCTTAAACGAAATAGCGAAAAGAATGGGAATAACAATAACAGAAAACGAGATAGATTTTATCAATAGAATAGGAGAACGAAAGAGAAACGAAAACAGACCAATAAAGATCGGAATTACTACGAAACTAAAGAAATGGGAAATCTTACGCAACTCAAACAAATTGAAAGGAACTGAACTAGGAGTGAGAGAAGACCTGGATAAGAACACAAGAGAAGTACAGAAAAAGCTACTACCTCACATGAAACATGCCCGGAAAAGGGGACTAAAAGCCTCAATCGTAAGAGATAAGCTAATAATTAATGGAGAAGAATGGAACATTGAAGAACTAGGAGAACAACAAGAGGTAACGCAGGCAACAGAGCCACACAAAGAAAAAGAGGAAGGGAAGAAGAGAAATAGATCAACAGATGAGGAGGGCTCAAACTCCCCCCGAGGTGCGGTACCAAAGAAGAAAAACTGGATGCAAACAATGCTAGTCCCGCACGGGTATGGAGGACCAGGAACAGAAGAAGAAAAATTAAATAAAACAATTCGGGACATAACAAAGAATAACAGGCAACAACACACCTCAAAAAACTGATAGAAAACAAAAAACAGACGGAACCACCAAAGGCGAAAAGCTATGAAACAGGACATGAGATAACATACGGGAGGAACTTACAAGAAAAGGATAAGAGAGTAGGAATAGGAATATGGAATATAAATACACTGGCCGGCAAAGACATGGAGCTAGTGGAGGAAATGGAAGCCAATAAAATCCACATCTTAGGCATAAGTGAAACGAAGAAGAAAGGAAATGGAATAGAAAGAATTACAAACAACCACATACTATACTACTCAGGGGTTAAAAAAGAAAATAGAGCAAACGAAGGGGTGGGAATACTAATGACAGAAGAACTACACAGACACGTCCTTAAATATAAAGCAATCAACTCAAGAATCCTGTGGATAGTAATTAAACTAGAACAAATAATGAACATAATACAAATTTACGGACCAGTGGAAGGCACAGGCGTGGAGGAAGTAGAGGGATTCTACAGGACACTCCAAGAAGTAATAGACGAAGCGAAAGAGGAAACAGAACCAACAATCATAATGGGGGACTGGAACGCAAGAGTGGGGAAAGATTCCAATAGAGGATTGGGATGCATGGGGAAACAAGGAGAACAAACACTCAACAGGAATGGGCTACAAATGATAGAATTCTGCCAAAGTAACGACCTAATAATAGGAAACACAAAATGGAAGCAAGAAGAACAAGACATATACACCTTCGTAGCAGACGAAAGAAATGCAAAAAGCCTAATAGACTATATAGTGCACACACGTAGTCTAAACGAGGTAGTGCAAAAGATAGCAACAAGGAAAGGGGCAGAATTAGGTACCAACCATAGATTAGTAGTGGCACAAATCTCAACCAGTATAAACCCAACGGAGGAAATAAATTACAGTAAAATAGCAACACACAAATTGAAAATACCAGATATCCAAAGAAACTACCAGGAAAAGACAGACAAACTCTTCAACAGAGAAAAAGACAAAGCACAAGAACTGGACCTGGAGACAAAATGGAAAACATTTAAAGAAACAGTTCTAAAAGTAGCAGAAGAAACATGTGGGAGAAGGAAATTTAATAAAGAGCTAAAGAGAACAAGATGGTGGAATGAAGAGATAAAAGAACTAGTTAAATTAAAGAAACAAGCATGGACAAAATACATTCGAACAAAAGCAGGAGAGGATAGGACCAACTATACGGAAAAGAGAAATAAAGTAAAGAACGCAATTAAAGAAGCGAAAAAGAATAGCTGGCGTGAGTTCGGAGAAGAAATCAATGATAACTACAGAGGAAACCAGAAAAAATTCTGGACAACTGTCAAAAGGTTAAGAGGAACAAATCAAAAAGAAGTGAGAGCCATATACAATAAACATAACGAACCCAAAGTGGAAATTAAGGAAATTTTAGAAACATGGAAAGAATTTTATGAAGAAAAATTCGGAGACACAGCTGAGGAAATGCAAAGGGAGAACGAAAATATAAAAGATCTCCCAGAAATAACGAAAAAAGAAATACAGGAAGCAATCCATAAACTAAAAATTGCGAAAGCAAGTGGCGAAGACGAGATAGCCCCGGAAATGTTAAAAGGGTTAGGGGACAAAGGAAAGGATTGGCTATGGGACTTATTCAAAGAAGTATGGAACCAAGAAAGAATACCAAAAGAATGGGAAACAAATTTGATCATACCAATACACAAAAAAGGTGATTCATCAAAATGCGAGAACTACAGAGCCATCTGTCTAGCTCAAACAACACACCAATTGTTCACAAGAATTCTAGAGAAGAGACTAAGGGGATATGTAGAGCATAAACTAGAGGAAGAACAAGCGGCATTTAGACCAGGCAGACAAGCAAACGAAAACATCTTCATATTAAGATCCCTAATACATAAGGCAATAGAAGAGGATAAAGAGATGTACATAACTTTCATCGATCTGAAAGCTGCATTTGATACAGTAAATAAACAAGCACTATGGGAGATCCTAAGGGAGCTAGAAGTACCAAACCAGCTCATACGAGTTATAAGAAGCACGATTAACAAAGTAAAAAGCAAAGTACAAATAGCAGGGCACAAATCAGAAGAATTTGAGATTAAAAGAGGAATAAAACAGGGAGATAACCTAAGCTCACTGCTGTTCATAATCATGATGGACAAAATACTAAAAACAATAAAGACCAAAGAAGGACTTAACACAGTGGTAGGATACAGGAACCTACAACCCATTACAATGAACAGTATGATGTATGCAGACGATGTAGTCATAATAGCCGACACGAGAAGAAAAATGCAGAACCTCTTAGACAACTGGGCGAATGAGATAGAAAACTTGAAGATGGAAATAAACACAAAGAAAACAAAAGTGATGATAATAAATGAAATGCAGAATGAAAACGGGAATAACGAGCTTACATGTAAAAATGCACCAATAGAAAGAGTAACGACAATGGAATACCTGGGGACCATCCTAACCAGTGACGGCAAGATAGAAGCACGGCTAACCAATCGGGCAAATAAAGCAACGAGGTTATACTATTCGCTGAACAAAACAATTCTAGGCCATAAGGAAATTAACACGGAGGTTAAAACAAAAATCCACAATACAGTTACACTACCCATAATCACATACGCAGCGGAGAACTGGACATTACAGAAAAAGCACGAAGGGAAAATAGATGCTATAGAAATGAAACACCTAAGGAAGAGCACGGGAATCACTAAATGGGAACATGAAAGGAATGAGCACATAAGGGAGATTATCCAACAACCACCAATAATGGAAACAATAAAAAGAAAACAAACAAACTGGTATGGACACATATTGAGGATGGACAACGAAGGACTACCAAAGAAAATACTAGAAATGGGAAAACCGAACAGAAACAGAAGAGGAAGACCAAGAAGAAGATGGTTGGATCAAATAGAGGACATAGGAAGGTCAAAAGGGACTAACTTAGCAGAAATGAAAATTTTAGCGCAAGACAGGAAAGCGTGGAAAGAATGGACAAAAGGGGGACCAGACCCACTATCCGACGCCTGAAAGGGCAAAAGGAGTTTGCGAAAGAAGAAGAAGAAGAAGATATTTTTTTATTACTAACATTATTGAGATCGTGAAAATTAATATTGATCGACGTTGTGAACAACACCTGCCGACGTTGTGTTCACGGTCGACGTCGTGATGGTCGACGTTGTGATTACGGTCAACATCGTGATGATCAACGTTGTGATCATGGTCGACATTGTAATGGTCGACGTTGTGATTACGGTCGACATTGTGATGGTTGACGTTGTGGTCACGGTCGACATCGTGATGGTCAACATTGTGATCACGGTCGACATTGTGAAAATGCAAAATATAAGATCGACGTTGTGATCAGTCGACGTTTTGATATAGACCCAAATTTTAAACTGTTATTTATTTAAGTTTAGGGTTTGAAATGGATTAATTCGATTTACATTATTTCTTACAGAAAAAGTAGCTGCGGTTCTGGAACAATTCGGTTCTCGGACACCCATGAGTTCCAGAACCGAGGGTCCGCTGTACTCCGAAATATTCTTTAGTTCGCGGTCGGGTGGAGAACGTCTACCGGTGTGATGTTTGACCAAAACAAGCTCAAATGGAAACTTGATTCGCCTTCTGCACAATTCTGCCTTTCATAAAAGAAAAACTATTTTGTAGATAAGACACTGACCTTTTTTGTTTGTAGGCTACTGCATTTATAATAGACCCCTTCTGCGCAAATCAATCAGAAAGACTTGTTTAATGTCCACGAAAATGCTTGCAATCAATTTTTTTCAGAAAATTATTTTTATGCCTTTAAATCGTCCCTGATGTTCTCCTAACCAGCCACAATTTTTCTAGCAATTATCTTTGTTTAGGTACGAGGACAGCCTTCTAAGTTTTTACAAAAAATAGGAAAAACACAATTTTTTTGAAACAAACTATATTATTGCTTTTCACAATTTTCGCCTTTAAGATTTATACACTTGTTCACGCGTTCACGCCAATTCTCTAACCATTTTTTCTACTCTGAAGTTGGTATCACAAAAACATGGTTTTTGAAGGCTTCAACAGCTTCTGATGAAAATCGCTAACCACGCATTTTTTGTTTGACATTCGGAAACACAAAGAAATCTTTAGGCAATAAATCAGGTGAATACGGCCAGACATTAATTTGATGTTTTTCTCCTTCAAATAATGAATTGCTTGACGTACTGTGTGAGAGCTGGCATTGTCATTATGAAGAATGATGCGACGCTTTCGGTTGTTTTTCCTGATTTCTTCGATGACTTTTGGCAAACAAATTGTTGTATACCATTTAGCGTTAACTATTCCTCGATCCTCTAAAGGAATAGTTGCGACATGTCCAATACAACCGAAGAAACAAGGAATCATTTTCTTGGAAGTGCTTAGTGGACGAACAACTTTCGTGGGATTCGGTGCATCTTGGAATACCCAAACAGTGGATTGTTGCTTAGTTTCCGGTTCATACGAATATATCCAAGTTTCATCATCTGTTACGATGTTGTATACGGATTTTACAGTTCCTCGGTCGATTTTTTTGAGCATTTCCTTACACCAATTAACAAGAGCTTTTTTTGAGCTTCGGTGAAATTAGGCGGAATCCATGGGGATCTTTTTCTCAGCTAAATTTCCACTTCTTCACAAAATTGCTCTTTTTAAACGCTCACTGTAAACTATTTGCGGGCCTCCGTGGTCTAGTGGCTGGCGCATTTGCCTTTTCATCCAAGGGACGCTGCGTCGAACCTGGCCGAAGTCGGTGAGATTTTTCTAGCGGGAAAAAATCTGAAAGTGCGCTTTCTGTCGGATAAGTAAAACCGTAGGTCCCGTGCCACTGCGATGTGTGGCACGTTAAAAATCACTACTGAAGTTGGAATTACCCCAGATATGCAAAATTCTTAGTTAGGATGTACAATAAGCCAATGATGGCTGCAGTGTTTAGAGATGCTTGAAAAACCGCGTCCTAGATCTCGCTCTTTCAAATCAACAATCATAAATAAGCTAGTCGGTCAAATTCTAATCTGCCACTATTTTCACAACAACAAATGTCAAATTTTAGGGAAATGGTAATGCCACATTTCAATAGCGCCACCTGCCTATCGCTTGTAAAAACTTAAAAGGCTACGCTCGTATGAGCTGTCTAGGAAACCACTTCAAGATACTTTTCTGAAAACACTTATTTTAGAAATGCATCTTGATTGTATGAGCTAAAAGTAGACCTCTATCTGCGAATCTATAAATACCAAACCTTTAGTTTATACACAATTTCTTCGATTCTTGCATCTTGGATCGATATAAAATCATCATGGATTATCTTGAACAATCCTGGATGATGTCTAAGCACCGAAATTTCGTATACCAATATTCCACTTGTAAATGAGGTGTTTTTACCTTCACAGAGCCCTTCATTCCCCGATACGAAAATGTTGACATTTCTGCATTTCTTTTACGATGTTGCCTTTAAAAATTTCATATCGGCTATTCAATGTGCTTTTCAAAATGTAATTGTACCATTATCGAAAACTTTGATAATTATTTATAAGCTAATGTTTTTTCTACAAAATGTATATTACTTTAATATCTTTTTCCAATGCATTACACTCTGAGTAATTATGGAAATAGTTTTCCTTTCTTCTCCGGCCACTAACACTACCACAAAAAGAAAGCAAGTGTGTTTTATGTTTGTATTGTACTTTTAACCCTCGTTGACAAGTAAGAGTACGTTGTACATACACGCTGGATGAATCACTTCAACGTGCGTCGCGCAGTTCGAAGGTGGTCTGCGAGCTATCTTCCATTAATAAAAATGTCTAGCGACACGTTTGGAGCTTTTCTAAAACTTCCTTCCACGAGACAAATACTTTTATATATAATGACAGTTTTAACGGTCCGTGAACGAATTATTGCTAAACTTAGGTAAAAGAAACGCCTCCGAACTTTCGTGCCAATAACAGAGCTAATAAAAAACCCCTTTCTGCAGGGTTTAATGTTTGTTTTTACATTGTTTCAGGCTGAACTGCAATCTCGAGCCCACAGGCATCATCACGTTAGACGCACACATTCCGATTTAGGTGGCCAGAGGCTGTTCCAGTGGGACCCGCGGTCTTCCTATCGACGCCTTATGTCTTCGCCGGCGCCGATTCGGGGGCGTCCTCAGAGGATGAGTCCTCGGAAGAAGCCCCCCGATGCCCCCGGCGCCGTGCAATTGCGGGGCCCTCACCGACGCGGGCAACTGAGGAGGTCGCTTAGTCAACCGGTTGACATCGATAAATTGTCGCCCCTTATGAGAACGAAAACTGCAGGTATGATTAGTGTTTTTGTTTACTTGTGGATTTGAGGGCTGAATGTAAACACAAGTTTAAGTGCTGTCCAAATAAATGGAAGTTGGAAATTTCTTGAAGGAAATGAATAATTTACGTATTTACATGTAATCAATAATGCAATCCTAACTTACGAACCATTTTTCATTCAACATTTTAATAACATGGAGGGATATTTTTCTATATAAACCCTCTTCTTGTTAGGGAATCTTTAAAAATCCATTTATTTTATTGAAATAATAATTCTATTAAATTAGCTGCTATTTTGTGATGCACTGAACTCATTAATTTTGGCTTAGTTACATTAAAAAGACGCACAACTAAGCATCACAGCACTTTTAATAATTCATTGTTTCACTCCCTGTTACGTAATACACTATTCATGAATAGATTTTGCTCGATTACAAACTCAACATTGACGTTCGAGTTTTTACCATTTAAAACCATTTTCGAACAAATTACTTAATAAATCCCGCTTTGATTATTGACTATCCGTCATGTGGAATAGTCAGAGTAAAAATCGCAATTTCCCAAACGATGATACATTATGATCTTACACGTATTACATTCATAACGTTTAATTTGAACTAATATACTTTCAACTAATTGTTGTAAATTCAAAGGTCACAATCTATTAACATTATAACATGACTCGACCAACATCTCCACAAAAAAACAGAAATGTTAAACACGTTAAATAGTTAAATAACTATCCATACGACGATAATGTTTTAACCTTAACAGTTTTCCATATCAGTCCGTTAGTGGAAACGGAAATTCAACATGTTTTAGAAGACTGATTAGTAGTAGTAGTAAATAGTAGGGAATGCGTAGGACGCTTAAATTTATATTGAATTACATATACGTATTTCTCGAACACTCTAGCTTTAAAAATAAAACCGCTACGAGTTCTGAAGATTTCGAGTTTAACGCCCGTTTACTGAAAAACTTGTCATATAATTACTATAAATTGTAGGTTACAGGGTAAAATTTTAACCCTCCTCCTCCTCCTCTTTAATAGGCGTAGAGCTTGTGTTTATGTCTAAATTACGTTAATGCTGAGGAGAAGCACGTGGCAGAGAAGAGGCCAGTGCCCAACTGTGGGACGAAACAGACTGTTGTTGATGATGATGTGTGAATTGCATATTTTATCCAAAAATTGATGGCGAAACGGAAAATGGAAAAAATTACGTAGAATGTTCAGTCATTTTTTGTATCTACCTTAAAAATGATAATAATTTACGAGCTTCTTACACTTTCATTATATCTAATTTTGAATTTTGAAAACTTCCGCATTGCAGTAGAGTAACAGCGTCGTTAGTACTGAAAAGAAAATAGAAAAACATAACTCATGCAAACACGTGATGTATGCAGAGGAAAACATGTGAAAAAGTAACAGCAAAATAGATCACTCATTTATTGTTTTATTTTTATTGTTACCGCGGGCTTAAACAGAATTGTGACACATAAACGACGGCAGCCTTAGCATAGCTGAGAGGGGGGGGGGTTCATTTTGTAAAATACACGCGCGCTTAAATCTGATTAAATTCGGGATAAAGTCGTAATAAGTGAAGGCGTCAACGGGAATATCACTAGATCCGGCACTACTCAAGCTCCACGTTACTTTGAACGGCCAATCCGAAAGTTGTGCCTGATGGAACTACCGTTTCACGCAATTGTTCCTAATAGAAATGTTAATTTACTAGCCCCGTAAACAAAGGGGCGCAACAATCACTCTCAGCTGCCCTTACAGGAATCTTCACATTACTTGTAACAAAGATCAAAATAAAATAAGAGTTGAGTTTAATAAGGCATTGAATTAAAGTGAAGAAGCGGACAAAATACACGGAAAATGGTTAATTGATTATAATTTGGTCACGAACAATAATAAACATTATTGAAAAAACAAACAATTTGACACGACAATAATCCTAATATTAAACAAGGTCACACACAAAACAGTTAAATTTACGTTAATAATACCTGAAAAACAGATACTGCAGAAAGGCCTTGTACACGCAGTATTTTCTTATATCGGTAAAGTTCTTCGAATAAAACATACAAAATATAAACTGATTTCATAAGTTTTCCCAATGAACGGATACCTGAAAAACAGGTACTGCAGAAAGGCCTTGTACACGCAGTATTTTCTTATATCGGTAAAGTTCTTCGAATAAAACATACAAAATATAAACTGATTTTATAAGATTTCCAAATGAACGGCGTCGTCTCTCGGTAAACTAAATGGAACAGCTGAAGCGTGGCTAACAAAGATTTTGAAAATTTACCTTCTTTGATGAAAAATTGGCCCTTTAGGGGGGTGTAAAGCTTGAGTCAGGCCCTGGGTGTAGTGGGTGTAGTGGTAGAGTTTTTACAATTGCTTCTCTCGAAACTGCTTGCTTTTCATAGATTTTTCAATATTGCGTCATACGACGAAATTTCCCAAATCGGTACTTTAAGCGATATTTTCGGAATTTTTGGGAAACCGAATATTCCCCTTTTTTTTGGACGTGCCGTAAATGATACCGCAGAAATCGAAAGTAATTCTGATTACCGACTGCTAAATTACACTAATTCGGACGTCCGAGGGTGATTTTCAATCTGCGTAACACTCAGGTCGAGAGATGGTGGCTGACTTCCGTTTTTTCCCCGCACTTAACAGTGTGAAGACTCGGATTAAAGCTGCGTTTGCAGAAATCTAAATAACGTCGCGCATACAAGGTCCGTTCTGTAAAAGCGGCCGAACGTCAGTTTCCCTTCTTTTCTTTTTCGTGGTTTTTAGAATCTTCTTTATACTGTTTATTTTATTTGTTATTCTCTCTGTAAATTCTTACTTACCTACTTGATCAAATCCTCTTTTATCGACGAAGTAGTGTCAAGAAACCTTTTTATTCCGGGTTCGGCTTTTCGCTCTGCATTGGAAGGTAATTGAGTCTGCGGCCGTTGAATCATTACTCTCATACAGCTTATGCCGAAACCCTTCCTTCTTTTGGCATACAATCTTTCCATCTACACTTAAAAGGACTTCCAACCCACCTAATGACTATCATGGTGTTAATGTGACATCTGAGAATCGCCTGTTTAATGCAGGAATCGTCAACCTATTAATACCTACTGCCCACTTTTGAATCTTTGTTGATGAATTTAGCGTAAGTGCGAAGTAATTTTCAGAGGGGAGGGTTTGTAAAAAATAGTGTGAATTCAGAAGTAAATTCCGAAAGAATATTTAAAAAAATAAAACTCACAAAGTTGTTAATTGTATTCAATATATGTAAAATGAATAGATTTGTAACAACGGACAAAAACCCCACCGCCCACCATGAAAGCTTGAATCGCCCACTAGTGAGCGGTAGGGACCAGGTTGACGACCACTGGTTTAATGTATCCATCCGATAGTACACGGCGCCGTGTTGAATGCAGCTTGGGGACTCCCATCTAAGTACTGGACAGAGCAAGCGCTGTTTAACTCTGGTCAGCACATGAGAATGGGGCTGCGCGCTACGCCAACCCGAAACGTTCTGTAAATTCTTGCGCATTTTTATCTTATTTTCGGTCGGTATTGTTTTTTCCCTTTTATTCTAGTCCCCTCTTCTCCAACTTCTGTTTTGCTTCCATTTTGATCTGTTTCTTTTTCTCTTTTAGTTATCTTTTTAAGTTTGGTTTTTGTTGTTCTCTTCCCCCTGTTGCACTTCCTATTATTTCCTGTCCGAAACGCTGTACCTAAATTGCCAATAATACCACATAACTAGTTTATATAATTATCAGTTTTATAATATACAGTTAACGTTTTTTTTTTAATTTTGATGTTATTACTTGCTTCAGGTTTAAGACTGGCTGGAGGAAACGTCTTAAGTGAAGATGAACATGATGGACGAATTGGAACATCAGAAGATGAAATGATGTCTGATTCTGAATCGTCAGTGGCGTCAGTCAATGAACGCAAGAAATCTCTAGAACTAGCCATGGACGAAGATGTCATCATCTTAGCCGAAGCAGTGTTCGATCATGTGGCGATAGAAGCAGAAGAATTGGCGTTCAGAGCTGGAGATGTGATAGAAGTGTTAGAGACAGTGAATCGTGATTGGTGGTGGGGTGCAGCTGGTGGAAAAGAAGGGTGGTTTCCAGCAGCATTTGTACGTTTAAGAGTCAGCCAGGAAGATACTGTGGAAGACTGTTTAGCGGCTATGGCTTCGGGTCACTCCGTGCCATCTCAGTTGCGCAGAAGAACTAGTATATCATTGTTATCGAACGACCAAGTGAGGACTAGTGTAGTGCGTGAGTTAGTGCATACGGAAAGGGAATTTGTGAAAGTGCTTCAAGATGTAGCAGAGGGCTACATTGCAGAATGTCGTAAAAGAAAGGACATGTTTACTAAAGAACAAATTGATACTATTTTTATTAACTTAGAAGACATACTTAAATTTCAGTCAGCCTTTTTAAAAGACTTAGAATCCTGTATAAACTGGGATGCACCAAATAAAAGTTGTGTAGGACGGTGTTTCATAAAACATAAAGAAGGTTTTGAAATGTATTCCGATTTTTGCAATAGTCATCCGATAGCAACAGCATTACTGCAAGAACTGTATCAGTTTAATAATTATAGTAAATTTTTTGAGGCGTGTCGTTTGATGCGCGGTTTAATTGAAATTCCTTTAGATGGGTATTTATTAACTCCCATTCAAAGAATTTGCAAGTACCCTTTACAATTAGCTGAATTACTAAAGTACACAAAACCTGACCATCTAGACTATGAAAACATCAAAGAGGCCTTGAAGACAATGAAGGGTGTCGCAGTGCTAATTAACGAGAGGAAGCGAAGAATGGAAAGCCTCGAGAAGTTAGCAGCATGGCAACAAAGGGTCGAAGGTTGGGAGGTAAGCACCATTTACGTTTTTGTTTATCTCTTTACAAACCGATTTATTCATTCTAGGGCGAAGATCTGATTGAAATTAGTTCACAATTAATCCATCAAAGTGAGGCTGTTAGAGTTACAAGTGGAATGTGGACCAGCAGTATAATATTGTTCCTTTTTGATCATCAGCTTATATACTGCAAAAAGGTAAGGTTTTTAAGAAAGCATCTTTGTTCACAAAATGTTCACTTGTTAGCAACGTTTTATATACTGTCACTGTGAATGTTACTTTTATTTTAAAATTCAACTATTTTTGAAAGTGACTGTTGCTATGAATAAAAGCTATTATTCCCTTTAAATCCCCAACTTCATACTAGCAGTGGGTTTTTCTCTTCCTGCCACAAAATTTTATATTTCATTTATCTGTTTTCGTCAAATATTTTGCAAACAACATTGGCTTTAGTTTTCAATAATACTTTGCTTGCTATTTTATCGTGGTAATTTCCATTTTCTGAATTTTGAGCAATTGTTGAGTGGTAAAAGGTGGGTATTAACACTCTTTGGAGGTCATCTTCTGTAGTTGCAAGTTTGTACTGTAACATAGGCTTTACTAGCTTTAATTAGATGCAAGCAGTCCTTGTTCTCTAGTATTGTCCATAACTTGTTTCTAGTACTTTATAAATACTTTCATAGTCGATAAAAGCTATATGCATTCTGTAACTTGAACATAGCAGGCTTATACATTTACATTTTCACAACTGTTTCTGCCTCTACTGTCTTTCGTAAATAAAGATTCAATTTTTCAAGCAGGCTTTGATACGATATACGGTATATATTAATAAACTTCATTAAATATAATTATTTTTACCCCCTCCTGAGAATATTATGTGGATCCGTCACTGTTTCCAAGCTTCTCGTATAATGTGCTGTTTCCAGCATGTATTAAATAAGTGGAATAGTCTTAATTGTAATGTTGGTTCTCCATATTTCCATAATTCTTAAAGCTATCTAAAGAATTCCTAAAGGGCTCCACATGTCTTGTATTGTGAATTCATCCATTATGTCATATTTTGTTTCATGTGGTTTGTATTTTTCACAAAGGTTGTAACACAGTTCTTTGTAGTATTCACTTCATTATTTTTTAGGAATGATATTCAAGTATTTCATCACTTTGTGTGCATATTTTTGTCGGCTGTATGTTTGCTTCTGTGTTGTTAATGTATTTTACCAACTCTCTCTCTGAATACATCATTCACTACCATTTCTGCCATTTTTTATTTTACAGAGCGTTATTCTCTTCTCTTTTCTGAGTTAAGTTCCATTGGTTGTATGTGCTTGGATTCTCTATAATTTTTTGCTTTACATTTTACTCTTAGGCCTGTAAGACACCACACAGAATTTTGTACAAAATGTTGTTCAGATTTTTGTTCAAAGTGTTTTAACAAAATTCTGTGTCGTGTCATACAGCAAAATTTTGTACTAAATTCTGTAGATTCATGTTCCAAAACCTATAGAATTTTGTACAAAGTCGGCATCGCATCGATGCGCGATCGAGCAATTTGTAGTGTTTATTAACAATCACAGAGGGGAGAAAAGAATATGTTTACCACGTGTTTACCCCACTTGCGACACTCCACGCACTTTTTCTTATCTCGCTCGCGTTCTTGATTGCTGCAGCTTGTGCGTTCATGTAAAATAAACAAATAAAAACGCTACAAACTTATCCATTAACCTAATATTATAAAATCTTTTTAGAATTCTACTTTATCGACAGTCACTTGCCTGTTTTGGCAGTTTTCTCACAGATAACGTAATTTGCACCTATTTGCGCATGCTCACAGACGGAATTTTGTATGTACAAATTTCTGCTCCGTGTCACATAAGCCTTAGACACTAGATTTCAAACCCCTGTAGTCGGTTTTCTTTTCTTGATTTTCTATCTTCCAGCTTTGACTTCTGTATAGAGCAATGCTCCAGAGCTAGGTTTTCAGGAATATTTTTCTTACTTTCAGCGATGCATTTGTGGAGGATAATAAGCTTTTAATTTTGCAGAAGGCCTGTTTGGCCTGCTGGATTTGGCTTGTTATTTCTTTTTTGCATCTGCCATCGTGGGTAATTTTTCTACCTAGATAGTAAAATTGTTCCACCTGTTGCAGGTCTCGTCCATGTAATTGTATTCGTTTATTCCTATTATTAGCCGTGCCGCCTACCATAACTTATGTTTTGTTGATATTAACTTTCATACGATAGTTTTATATTGTCCATCGCACTACTGTTTGTAGTTCCTCTTCGTTCTCATGTATTACTATCTCACTTATCAACTTATCACTTATATGATCAACATAGCTGATCATGCCTATCTTATAACAATTACTCCTGTTGGTACTCTTTTTACTTTCCCATACCTTATAGGTATAGGGTAAGTATTGAAATCATGAAAATTTTCGAAATCGAGATTTTAACGGAAATATCCGTTTTGGGTCTCTAGGAACCCAAAAAAGTGGTTTTTAAAAAATGTCTGTCTGTGGGTGGGTACGTATGTGTGTACGTACGTATGTATGTGACGCTCCTACAGCCGAAAGTATTGCTCCGATTTTGATGCGCTTTGGAATGCGGGGGTGTATCGAAAATTCATCGAAAAAATAAGCTTTTCAAAAAAATCCGAAACCGGAAGCGGAAGTTACGCATGTTTTTTTGGTATCACTTTTTTCGTGATTA
>JABXWE010021037.1:0-12569 GCA_014611495.1 Limonius californicus | reverse complement strand
CTTGTACGAGAGTGTTAAGTTCATATCTTTAAAACAGAATTTCATGGAAACAATAACGAGAACTTTAATGTTGCACGTATCTGCCGATAAGTGACTCACTGCCACTTGATTATGTAAAGATTAATATTGAGTTGACGTTCTAGTTGCTCTTCTGGAAGTACTGTTAAAAATGATAAATTTCGTAAACACTACATTTGACAACAGTGCAAGGCCATAGTATTGTGATGAAAAGTAGAAAATTTGTTTTTCGATATTTGTCATTTGCTTCATGTAATGTCGGCCTACTAATTAAATTCTCCATAAATGCAAAGACATCGTCAACGCTGCCAAGTATAATATTCTTTAAGTGTCTCGTGTGAGGAAACTAAGCACTATGGGAAGTTCGTGTTAGTGTTTTTGAGGACTGTATTTCTTACAGAAGAGTGCTACCTGAAGCTATTAAGATATTTAAAGGACACCCTGTATATTTAATGTATGTGTAAAACAGTGGACACACTCTACAGTTTTGAAAAAATTTAAAGGCACAGAAAATTAGAAAATTGCAAATGATGGTGAGGACCAACACATTGATCAACAATTTAAAGAGTTTATTAGAACAAAAACTACTTAAAAATTAAAAAAGAATGCAGCTGCGTAAAAAAGTAAGAGGAGAATATCTCAAAATATAGGAGATATTCTAACGTTTTCGAGGGCAGTAAGCATACTTAAGGAATGAGATGATGCTGGTGTGTAAAAATCAAAACAGGATCAGGATCAGGGTCATCAAAATCAAAGGCCGCCACAAAATAACCTGCGATTCAACATCATCTGAATTTGAAACTGACATTGTTTTAGAGAGAATTTGGATATGAAGACATTGACGAAGAAAATAAACCTTCTCGATGAAGACGAATAAATACAGGATGAAAACGAGATTCTCCAAAATGAAAATGAAACTTCTCAGCTAAGGAATGGATCATCCCAGGAAGGAGATTACATTTCCCTCCAGGAAGATGTTGAAACTTACCAGGAGGAGGATACGGCTAGCCAAGATGAAGAAGAAGTAAATCAGGCTGGTGTAGTGAACATAAATAAAGAATCTGTCAATTGGCAGTTTTATACTAGTGCTTGAAATACAATTTGCTGCAACAATTTTATAGTAAAAAAATTTAAATCGCGATTATATTGTGGACATTTTAGCTATGTCCCTTATTACCGAAACGGTTCCTGCACTCTTGGTATAATAGTGGCTGTCTAAGTACATAATTACACCCAGGGGAAAGATGGTTCATCAATTATTGTCCCTAACATAGAAGGCATTGATCGACAAATGAATAATTTTTTCTTAGAAACGTCAGTTATTGACAATAAATGCCAACTTGTAGGTGCTTGTCTTCTTGTTTATAAAAGTTATACATTTAATATTACTGTGGTGCTGGTGATTTTATTTAAATAGAAAACTTCGAGACAAGGGCTTTGATAAAATACCTTCTTGAGAAGGGTTTACCACCGCAGGAAATTTATAATGACTTATCCGGAATGTTGGGTGATTCTAACCTCTCATATTAAGTAATTAAGAATTGGTGCCGGGTTTTTAAATTAGGAAGGAATTCATGTCAACGCGCAGAAGGTGCTGGACCACTATGGTCACTCAAGAAAATATTGATTTGGTCCATGATATGCTACTGAGTGATCGCAGAATTGCTGTCAAATATACTGCTGAGAAAATGGGTCTAAAAAAATTTGCACACAATAAATTCCGAAAATGTTGTCACCTGATTAGAAGCGGGTCAGGTTTCTCCCTGCTGCGAGCAATTTGAGATTCATAGACACTGATTTTGATGGATTTTTGGAAAGATTTGTAACTGTAGATGACCTGGGTGCATCACTTTGATCTAGAGTGAAAATGGTAGAGTATGAAATGGCGGCACCGTGGTTCTCCGCCCCCACGAAAGTTCCGTGTGACTTCTTCGGCCGGAAAGATAACGGGACAGTGTTTTTTAATTCTGAGGGAGTTATTCTTGTTGATTATTTACCACGTGGTCACACAATAACGGAAGATGATTACGCAAAACTAATACCAAAGGTTCGTGAGACTATAAAGCAAAAAAGGCGTTCAGCTCCACCAAGATAACACTCCCGCTCACAAGAACTGTGTTTTTATGGGCTATTTACAAGCCTGGATTTTATATTTTAGAACAACCTCTATATTCACCAGATCTGGCCCTCTGTAACTTTTAATTGTTCCCCAAATTAAAAGAATATTTTCAGGGCACTCATTTTTCGAACGCCGAACAGGTGATAGCTGCTGTGAACTAGTGGTTTGCAATGCCGGACAGACAGTGTTTCTATAAAAGGCATTCAAGCTCTGCGTGATCGTTATACTAAGTGTGTTAAACTGTTAGGGGATTATGTTGAGAAATAAAGTTGTTTCAAATGTTTAAGTCATTTTCTTCTATATCAGGGACAATAAATGATGAACCACCCTCGTAGTGGATAGAATATTTTTTTACGTAGTATTTGATGAATTATTATCAATGAAATCGCAGGTGAGGTTAGTCTTATGTTTAAGCGCTTTCACAGGACCTCTGCGACCGCAATGCATGCTGGAAAATGTTTGTTTGTCCACTGTTAAGGGATACGTCCATAAATACTCTCCTATCGCCTAGTATGAATATATTAAGTATATTACTATTATTAAATATTTACAAAGTGTTGCTTAGCATTGCGTTTATCTCACAAAATTATTGCTTTAGTCCAATAAGTCAATAGTGCTCTGGGTTGCATAAAATTATTGTTCACCTTCAATTAAGGCGCGAAGGTAAATTATAAATTTCCTTTAGTTTTCTAATTTACTAATGAGCGTAATTTTAGTAAGTAGGTTATGTAGGTTTTTTATCTTCAAGTTCACACGTTTCAAGATCGAATTTCGCGTAGATTTCTCTTAGAATGTAATTAATGCAATCGTATTCCCAACGACGTTGAATTATTTAGGAATACTAAGTACACATATTTTACCTTTCTCCTAGGTAAAAACCATTGTCGTCCAATACAGGAATTTCCTTTTGGGGGTTTTTCTGAAAACAATAGAATTCTATTTATGGTAGGTAATTTTAAAATTTAACAACAAGTACTTGCAAAAATAAATATATTTGAGGTTTATATACCGAATACATGTTATTCTTACTTCCTGAAATTAAGGCATATAACTATGTATATTATAGTGACGACGTGGCCCAACATTATTTTTTTGCTATTCAGAAATTGCAAGAAAAATTGTAGGGTCCTTGAACAATATTTTTTTGGTAATTAGATGGGACAATTGGAGTAACAGTGAAATAAATGCATACATACATAGAGTGAAGGGAACTCTTGTTTATGCTTGGTGTTTTTTTTCATAAGTAGGAGATAACATAAAAATATCCTCTCTTACGACAAACCATGCTCGTGCATTAATATCGGCATTTGTTAAAGTTAGTTCAGCTTAGTTGTTATCTGTATTTACGTACCTTTTCATAATCAGCGGTCATATGTTCCCCTAGTCCAAAATCAACATTTATGTGATTGAAATCTAACCCTAACGCTTTCAGGCCCATTCTTACTGCTAGTGAGGGTGGTCCATCAGAAACGGCGTACAAAGTTAAAGGCATTTCGAAGTTTTTATACTAAAATAACATACATGTACAAGAAACAGCTAAAAAGAACTATAAAAGAGCGTTAACCTTAGATAAATACCCAGCTCAAAAACTATCGCAATTTTACGTACAAAACGAAGTCACTTGACACTCTTAAATTGTTCGACTGATACCACAGAGTAGTGTCTATACATCTATGTATCTAGTTCATGGGCAAACAACTTTCATAGCGTTTCTTCCGGTTGATTTTAGAGCAAATGAGGAAAGTCTAACTGTATATTAATTATTGTCGTGTGGGCAACTTACTATACCGAAAAGTATTTCGGGTTGACAATATACAGAACGATAATAATAACACCCAATTTACTCCGTTACAGAAACATTTTTATAATGCATTAATAATGTGAATCGAAATTTCTTGTTCGTTGTGATTTTCTAATTAAAAGTAAGTCAAAAATAATCAATTTAATATTCAAGGAAGTCAATACATAGAAATCAATATTCATATTGTAAAAGGAAATGATAGTATGTATTTTTCCTCGAATTCCCCATGAAGATATTGTTTTTTTGTAAACCGTCATTTCATAAAAATTATTTTTTTAATTCGTCAGAAACCGTTGTAAATAGTCAAATTAAATATTAAAGTTAATGTTGTGAAAATTCTTAAATAGAACAATTTCAATAGCCCTGTATCCCCGGGACATTGATTGAAAGTTTTTATGAATATTTTACTATTGATTTCCAATTTCGTTTGTTTTCGTCCAGATTCATCAAGCACAGCCGTAAAAGTGGTGGTGTCGTTCAAAAGCGTTTTGTAGATTTAAATGTGAAATTTAAATTTCTCGAATTGACTGCTTCCAAATGCGATAAGTAAAAAAATACTCTTCTGTATATTTTAACATGTGAAATTTGAGTGTGAACTCTGAAGATGATAGAGACTTTTACTTGTGCAAACTACATTAGGATATAACTGCGTCGTACAACTTCCAAATCTATGGTTTCATTTAAGGGATTAGGAACAAGAAAATTAATAATGCTAGTAAATACTATTGGCCAACAAGGGAATCAACTTTTCAAATAGTAATTAAAACATGATTTGATGGCATCAGTTTCGATGGCTATTTAATATCTATTTTATGAAAGACATTTTTAGGTACACGTTTCTGGAAAAGCTTCATTAGTCTAAGCCAGGGGTCGGCAGTTTGTCAAGTGAGAAGAGCCAAATTGTCAAGGAAACAGAATAACAAAGGCATCAGATAGCCGCATATATGTAATATGCTTATGGATATGGATTTTTAAAGAAAAAAAGTTCAAGATTTTTTATTAAAACATTTAATTAGAACGGCGTCCATGCATCGCTTTTGATAGCTTTACTGTATCTGATAAATAGCTACTCATTTTTAAATGAATACATGATTGTAAATTTGCATTCGTTATTCTTTCTTTGTTTCTTTGTTTGTTTTATTTAACGTCGGCCTATTTCTGCTACTATGGCTAACCACCGACGCCAGGTAGCGATCCTACCACACCTGAAAATTTAGCCTGTTTGAGGGTTCTTTTGACGTGCCCAACAACACTTGGACACGGGGCCTACGATTTTACTTCCTATCCGAGAAGAAGGGCCGTTTTAGCGTTTTTTATCGCTCAGAGAAAAACCACCGACCTCGGCGTCCGGATTCGAACCCAGGACAGCTGCGTGAAAGGCATACCGCCAACCTATCCGAGCTACCCTGCTTCTAAGTTTATTTTTTATTTGGTTCATAGTTGCGAATGTTTCTTCGCATATATATGTAGAGCCAAAGATTGTAAGAATACCAAAAACTTGTTTTTTTTAACGCGTCATATGTTTCAGGCAAACTATTCCATGTATCAAATATTATCGTTTCTATTTTAGGCAGTTATTTTATAGCTGTCCACTTGTCTGAGAAATCAAATTGGATTTCTCTCTTTCGAGTTCTTCCAAGTGGGTGATCAGATCTGTGAATTTGTTGCTCCAGAGTTCCTTGCTTTTTAAATCTATTAACTGCATCTGGAATGAACCAAAATCTGTGTTGAACGGTGTAAAGTCAAGGTCATTGACAATAATTTTGAGAGGGCGTAAGATGAAAGCTAGTGGAGTCTTATCTGCTCTGAATTGTTGAAAACGTTCATTAAAACTGTTCTTCATTTTTCCTAATCCGCTGCTGAAATAAATCGCATCAAAACAAATGCTTTTTTCGTCACCATACCATACTCTCTATATCTTCGGTGAGAACTTGTAGTTTATTTTCAAAGCACTCTACTTCTTCCAATAATGTATATGCGATGTTTCCTTTCCCTTGCAACTATATGTTCAAAACATTAAGATGTGAAGTAATGTTGACCATGAAATGTAATTTTTGTAGCTATGTGTCTTCTTCCAATTCCTGATGTGTGATGATTTTTCGCGTAGGAACAATTGTATTTCTTCTAAACATGAAGCAAAGCAAGGCTGGGAAGCCAGTAGACCTTATTGTGCAGAAGTAAATCTAGGTACTCGCTATCCATTTCGTCCAAGAGTACCTTAAATTGGCGATGATAGAGTGGTTTGGACAAGATGCTGTTAGTTACTTTGATAACGAAGTTCATTACCGTAACCATTTCTTCGGGAAATATTTGGGCGCAAAGCGCGTCTTGATCTATTACGCAATGGAAGGTGAGAATTGTATGGTCAATTTTTCTCCTTAAAATTGAAACTACTCTTTTGTTTACGCCAGCCATACTTTTAGCTCCATCAGTAGCAATGGAAATTATTTCATTTAGGTCAATTTTAGTGTTTTCCAGATATTTCTATAGCATTCGCAATATCTTCTCCGCGTGTTTGTCCCTTGAGCGGCAGCAGTCCAAGAAGTTCTTCTTTGGGACCTTGTGCCGACATAAACCCCACAAAGAGGGTTACTTGTGCTGTGTCACTAATATCACACGACTCATCAGTTGCAATTGATATTACGGAAGCCAGCTCAATATCTTCGACTTGCTGCTCTGTTACATTCGAAGACATACGCGTAGAAGAGGTTGGTAGAGACTATGCCGTACGAGTCTAAGTTTGTTCAGCGGCTCTATCTCTCTTGAGATGAGGTGAAATTGGAGTTTATGTTTGAAGAGCCGCAAACGTCTATGCAAAGAGCCGTATGCGGTTCGCGAGCCACTTCTGGCGACCCCTGGTCTAAGCTTATCAACATGCAACTTCTTTTCTTCTGGCGGCTAAACGCATTATCTCGGGAATGGTGTATAGTATGTACGCATTGTTGTTCAGTTAGGCCTTTACTAAAATAGTAAAAATCATCGAACGAAAACCTTCGCGTGAAATTTCCATTTTTTCGCAAAAGTGCTTTTTTTAAACGCTCACTGTAAGCAAACTACTCGGTTAATTTCTAAGCTGCCACTGTTTTCACAATAACAAGTGTCTGATTTTACGAAAATAGTAATGACACATCTCAATAGCGCCACCTAGTGCTCGTTTGCAAAAACTTATAAGGCTGCCCTTGCATACTTACCCTTCTTAAATAGCACTTGGTAGTTTACCGTAGTGACTTCTGTAAAAACCTTAAACATCCAAATTCAGGACATTCCCTGAAGATTAAAACTGCGGTATTTACAGTACTCTTATTTTGTTGAAAATGCACCGCATCAAAATGTTTGAGGATTTTAGAATTTCCAGTTTATTTCAAATTTTCCCAATTAAGATGGTTTGGCTGTACAGAGAAACACTAATTTTTATTGTTTTATGCACTGTTTCTTGCCTTTTCCCGCAAAGAAAAAGGTGCCGGTACTGTTGGTGAGGTTGGGTAATATATAAATAATAAAATATTGAAATATTTCGTTCTCTCGTATAAAAAGGCTACTGCGTTTATGTTTACGTTGTCATTTATTGCATACGATATAACAATTGTACTTATTTTTCATTTGTCCATTTGGTCGTAGTTCTATCATAACAAATAAGTTAATTAACGGTGTTAAACTGTGTCCATTCTAATGCATAGTAATTTACATAAAACGTTAATTGTAAACATATCACACATGCAGTTTTTATTGTTTTCCCAAGAAAGATATTTTTAGACTATTGACGTATTTCCTTAAACAAACTCAATTGCATCCGTGATTGGGTTTGTGAAACAAAAATAGTATGAAATTCTGCCAGATTTTGCAACGATCCAGACATGTGTGTAAAAAAGACAAATAAGAAATTTTGTTGATTTGTAAGTATCTAATTTTGTTGCATACGGAAACAGATTTTTTCTTGATTTATTACGTCTTGTATAAACGGAAGGATTTGGACGGAAACAAAAATTATTAAATAATAAAACACTTTTTATTAAATATATATGATTTCTTTAGTTGTTTAACTATACATTCAATATAAGATCCTTTGTAGAACATTTGGCATTAATCATATATTCCAGATTTGGTATCTGAATATTATATGGTTTTGAATTTATTATAGCCTTACAGTGTTTAGGAAGCGCATTCTACTCTCAAAACACTATTATTTATAGGAAGAAGCTACGAGGAGGTTCGACATTGTTTTCCTGTAAAAAGCTGAAGAATTAACAGTTAAATATGCAAGTACCAGTAAATAATATCGGGCATATCATCATGTTTGTGGGAGGCAACAAAGGAGCTTGTAATAGTGACATAAATGTTTGCCATGTTAAAATGCCAAAATACTATGGTTTTTAGATAATTATGGTTGCTATGTTTGGGTATACTATTGCATGGTGCATAGTTGGTGCATGGTTTTTGCTCTTTCCTATTTTCGACTCTTAATTGAAGAAGTTAATTCAAGACTTTGTTAAAAAGGACAAAACAGTTACTTCAAAGTATTTAGCCACTCCATCAGAATAGGCGGCCAATAGTAGAGCGCTCACTTTCTGAGCAAAACGTCGATCAAAGCCTGGCTTCGAGTCTGAACATTATCACGGCAGTTAATAAAAGCCTTGAGCTGCAATCCGCCTAAACAATTTCTTAATTCGGTTGGCAACCGCGTGGTCGTCATCCACTGGTGCTTCTATACGAGTGCCGGAGAGAAGCATGTAGCACAAAGGAGGCCGGGGCCCAGCGGTGGGACGAAAAGGTTACTAACCGAAGGTTATACCATTTTATACCAACAAACACTGGGAACGGCGCA
This sequence comes from Limonius californicus, assembly GCA_014611495.1. Classification (NCBI taxonomy): domain Eukaryota; kingdom Metazoa; phylum Arthropoda; class Insecta; order Coleoptera; family Elateridae; genus Limonius; species Limonius californicus. The sequence continues at coordinate 3,809 of JABXWE010021037.1, read as the reverse complement.
CTGGGGTACATCCCTCATACAGGCCACTGTATGGTTTATATTTTTTAGTTCATTGAAAGATGCGTTAGAAGGAGAAACTTAAAAAAATTTTGTTTTACAAATGTAGTTATTGGCCAGTTGGAAAGTTTCTTCAAACGGACTACAATGATGCTACGAAATAAATGGATTTATTGCTTAGATAGATAGAGCAATTATTTTGAAATAAACATTGCTATTCTGTTAATGCATATATACTTTAAATAAAATATTGAAATAAGGGTTCATGTGTGCACCAAAGTCGTAGATACCTATGAAGTCCCAAAACTATATTTGTAGGAGTTTAGGATACTATTTTTTTTTAAATGTTTTTTCATTTTTTCATTGCTCAGTGTAGGGATAAAAGCAAAACGTCGTAACACAAAAATAAAAAAGTTGATAGGCTATCATTTGTTTAATATTTAAGAGCAAAAAATTGATTTCATAACCATTTAACATGGTATACTGATAAAGCCTTTTTCTGGGCATAAACAAATGCACGTTTTTATGGTTCGGATCTGGTATTCAGTGGCTAGTTGTCAATGAAGATAATTGTTCAGAACGATGTTTTTCGGATGATGATATGAAAGCATGTGTTAACTTATTTACAGATACAGAAACGGACGCATTTTTTTTTAAGAGAATAGAACTTCATTGGCGAAGTGAAGGAAGATAAGTGGGTGTGGGAAGGTCAATGTATAATACTGTAAAACATTAAAGGTGATTATTAAAACAAAACATTGATTTCAAATATACTTCGAATTTCTACATCTTAGCATTTTCTTTCTCATACTGGAAATATTTGTAGCATCGTGCTATGAATTTAGGTCACTGTTGACTTATTAGGCAGTTTAGTTGGAACACCCTTGCTTCCGTTTTTACTATAATGGCATACATCTATGAGAGTTCATGAATATTATATAATTTTGTCATTTGCTATTAGCGCTGAATCTGTTAGTATTTCCATCAATAACATTTTAATTGGAACATTTATATTATTAGGTTTGTATCTATAACATCTATTGAAATATCATTAATTCCGTTTCCGTTAAAATCACTTTTTTTCTCATTTTCTTAACTGTATTTATTCATACTATTCTATCTAGCTTTATAAGCTAAGCTTTACTGGAACTCCCTAATACTATTTAGTTTGATGAACGTTTTCGTAAGATTGTCGATTTCATAAAATTCAGACGACACAACCCTTTAAACGGCCTTCCCACAACCACATATGTACATTTCAGGGCGGGCTTTAGGAGCAGGATGTTTCATGGTTTTGATAACAGTCCAGTTTTACAACCTTCATTTACTATAAAACAATACCAACAAATTTTTCATCGATTTCCTCATTATGTTCTTAAAAGATAGTTGGTTATAATATAATGCAAAAATTTCAGTAAATTAATACATATCTTATAAATGTAGTAACTCTTACAGTATTTTTGTTTGGAAATTTTTCTATCGTCAGTATTTATGATTTTTTCGGTATTTTTTCATATTAAATAAAAAAAAAACCGTAAGTGGAAAGGTTGCATGTTAACGTAGGTACGGTGACAATAGAAAACGCTAAGTTTAGCTTATGTTGTGTCACTTTAGTAGCCCCTTAATAGAAAAATTTTTGCGTGCCATTCAGGTTTCCATTAGGTACATGTATTTATTCGTTATTACGTTGTACATGCTACTTTCTTAAGTTGTCTTAGTATTATAAGGGCGACTCCTATACAACGGGAGTTGTATGTTATCTACCTAGCTATGGAAACAAAATGCTATCGTGATAATTTGATTATATTAGGTCTCTATGATATTTTAGAGTGTATCCTTCCAGTTTGATACAATTCGTTTAAGATTTGTCATTTCTGTATAGAGTTAGAGGTGCAAAAATGAGTGACAAGGTAAGGTAAGAATCTGCAGAATATCCAAGATAGAATGGTGGCTGTATATGGGGAAAATAGCTCGTTAGTCGTCAGTTATTGCAAGAGAAGCAGGTATATCAGAAATATCTGTTTTCAAAATCTTTCATGAAGATTTGGGAATGAGCAAGTTGTCAACACGGTGGATTCCCAGGCTGCTCACTTCTCAACAAAAATTGTGTAGGCGACAAATTTGCGAGGATAATTTGGCGGCTTTATCCCAAGATGAGGACTTTTTCTTTAAAATTGTAACTGGGGATGAGACCTAAGTACACCATTGGGACCCACCGATGAAACAAGAGTCCGTGCAATGGCTTCATAAGAATTCTCCACTCCCAAGACGGTGAAGACGCAATTCTCAGTGGGAAAAGTGATGGCCACAGTTTTCTGGGATGCTGAAGGGATTTTATGGGTTGAGTATATGCCAAAAGGATTTACAATAACAGGGAATGTCTACAAAGAAACAATAATCAATCTGAAAGCAGCTATACGCGAGAAAAGACCTCACAATTTTGCCCAGAAAACTGTGCTTCTGCACGACAACTGCAGGGTGCATAAAGCACGAATCGTTAAAGAAGCAATTGATGAATGCGGCTTTGAGGAATTACATCCACCGCACAGTGGGCTAGGTCGGGAATGTACGGTGGGTACAGTCCCGACCTCGCGCCGTGGTACTATTGCCTCTTTCCAAAACTCAAAAAACACTTGGGAACACGTCGCTTTTTGTCGAATGAAGACTGAAATACTCTGTGGAGTAGTATTTTGCAGAGTCATTAAAAGAATTGTTTCGAAGGCATAGTGTCATTAGAAAAATGTTGGAATAAGTGTGTAAGCGTTAATGGTTCTAAAGTTGAAAAATAAAATTTTGTTTGTTCTCTAATTTTTTTCCTTCATACTTAGGTAGATGACATAAAATACTTCCTTCGTATATTGAGTGGTGTCTGTACATACTTACTGAAACATTTATTTAGTATTGACATCTTTTATTTTTTGTTCATTTCAAGCAATTTTGTATTGGAGGTATTGTTCTTTGAGCAAGTTGCCTTTCGAGCGATTTTTTTACGAATTTTTCAGATTGCTTATACCTACCTTTATCCTCAATGTTTTGGATAATTTTCTACGCCTTCCAAGCGAATGCTATAGCGTAATACGACAAGAAGCATCAGCAGAAAGTTATCCGACAATACCTGAAGATGGCAAATGTGACTTTGCCGAAACGTCGTCAAGACAACCAGCCCGGTCCGTCCCAGGACCAAGAAGTTGCTACGCGGAAGAATTCCTGGAAACCAACCACAGCATACAACACCCGCGGAATCCTCAAAACCAACATAATATGTATACAGAGTGTCTCAGAAAGAATGGGCCAGCGTTTAATCATAGATTCTGTAGGTAAAAATAAACCGATTAAACCTAATATACCTTAGGCAGAAAGTCCTTCCTTAAGAAGTTATAGGGCCTTAAAGTTCAATTTTTTATTTTTTCTTTTTATTGTAATTTCCACAAATCTAAAGATATTTCTTTGAAATTTGGTATACGTACTTATCATTATGTAGTATAGTCATAGAATTATTTTCATTAACCAGACTTGACCGCAAGAGGCACTTAACCTAACACTGAAATCTTATTTTGGCTCTAACTTTGTTATCAGTAGAAATTTTTAAAATTTTATTTTATTTTCTGAAAGAGAATTAAAAAATACAAAAATAAGGTACTCTTAGTTCATACGCGTAAAAGCAACCGTTTGCCTTAAAATGCTTGTCCCAAGTTTTGAGTTGTTGTAAGGACGTGCAATTATCAGGTAGCCATCGCAAAAACAATGGATAGTGCTTGTGACCTACAGTAAAGAACAATGCTAAGTCAATTAAATACTTTGGTGTTATAGAA
>JABXWE010021036.1:0-20467 GCA_014611495.1 Limonius californicus | reverse complement strand
ACGCAAAAGAGATAACAAACGGTTTGTTAAAATCCGGTATTTACAAATTAAACTGTTCATATTGTAATTATGTATGCATATGTCAAACAATTAGAAATATTTATACCAGATATAAAGACATGTACGCTCATACAAATACAAAAACCAGAAAAATTTAACTACTCTTAACACTTATTAGAACCCAATAATAATATTCTTACACTTCTGTGATGATAAACGTAAATTGGATATAGTCGAGGACTTTCACATTCAGAAACACACTTTAACAAATACACCTTTAATGAGTGAGAAAATTGAGCATATAAATTCCCCGCTATTGGAAGTTCTGCAATAGAAGACCAGAGCCAAATCCGAAATCAACATCCAGCTTGTTGTTGCCTTAGCTACAATTTTACAATGTAAAATGCTTTGAAAATGACATTTTAAACGTGGAAATACGTATAAATCACAACACGTAAATAAATCCTGTTGAAATTGTGTTTGTTATTATTATTAAAATATAAATATGAATTTCAACGAAGTAAGGCAAGAAACAATTAATATTAAATCGAGTACGGATTACCATACTGCGCACTAGAACCCTAAGAAGAGCCAAATGTAATTAAAATTGCATTGCGAAACATAACTAATTAGGATGTACAAAGTTATATAACTTAAAACTTTGATGAAGCATAATTACACAATCAAACGTTTGTAATTTAAAATTCTGATTTAAAATGCAATATGCAGAATGAACACTTTTTATCTAGGATTTCCCAGTAATGTTTCAAATATCCACAAAATTTAATTATGGAAAATATCCGAAATCCAATTAAACTGAAACTGTCGCTCTTCTAAAAATTATTAATTAAAAACGCTCATAAAATACAGTTGTGTTTTAATAACACCGAAAGCTTCTCCTGCGCACTGTTTGATTCAAACAGAAGAAGATGCTGTTTATAATTTAAACTACTTTGGTTTTAATTTCAACACAAATACACAAACACAAAGTAATGCTATTTTACGATGTACGCAAAAAATCAAATGGAATTACAAAATCTATGCTTACGCCAATGTAACTTCTCGTTCCTCTTCGTTCTGCTCACAATCCATAGATTCCCTTAATCGATTGTGTTTATAGCGAGGCTTCATAGGTCGTAACCGTGTTAAAGATATCACTTCAGACAATAAAGTTGTGCTGGAGGAAGCCCTGGTTCCTATGGGCAAACTTCCGCACGAAGCTGCAATTTCGTTTTTGATATTAAGTAATTAGATATAAACTGATTTGTACCCACCTGTAGGATCTGCTAAAGAATCTTGGTCTTCGGCTTGAGCTATATGATATTTTCTGTAGCGACACAAATATTGAGCCCCTAACAAGGCCGTCGCCACCAAAAGGCCACTCAAGAAAAAAATTGCTGCAATGTGAACCGCCGTTAACTTTAAAGCCGCCGTGGGAATGATTCCAATTCCTTGCGCTATCGGCATTCCCGTTATGTTAGGTTTTATAGGCTCTGTAAAAAGTTCGCCGTGAATAATTTAGTTTTTCCTGTAACACCAGTTTCACTCACTAATTTGTATGGCTTGTGCTAAAAAGCCTCCACCGCACACGTGGCCGGCCGCAGACGCAGCCTCGTCGGAGAAAAATTCAAGTAGCAAATTGGACCCTGAAGAGTTTACCACCGATGGAACCAAATCGGGAGCTCCTGATAAATCAGCGAGCAAATTGGCTGATAGAGAACTTCCGTCGCGAACTTTCAGCCATTGGGAACCACACGGTAATCGAAATTGCTCAACTCTAAATTGAATTGTGTAGTCCTCATCTGCCTGTGGAATGTAACTTTATTATGTTATAGTTTACCTAAAGATATTAGTCCCTTAAACGTTTGACTTGAAGGCGGTGTCACCATTATTTTAATCTTTACTGATTAAGATTCCTGAATACATTTTCAAGTTTTAAATGTTTAAGTGGTTAGTCAAGGTATTTTATATGCCATAAACAACTATCAATTCTATTACTTTTGATATAGTTTTTCTAGGTATCTTAAAGTCCGTTATTATTTAAAAATACCAGGTGTCTCTCTATTAATTGACAACTATGTAAGAAAGAGTACGTGGTTTAAAATATACTATAATTATTAATCCCTAGCCAAAAATTAATAGTTTTCAAAAAAATTAATGTCGCCATCACTGCATAATATATCGCAAACTTAGGTAATGGAATTGCGTATAACAGCTTACAAGAACCATTGCTTTGGCGCATTTACTAGTTGCAGTATAATAGTTAATATGGGATATAAAGGAAGTAGGAATATGAAGGCAAGAAGATCCCTACATGGAACAATTACACAGATCTAACTCCGTTCGGTAGATTAGCCTGACATTGCACCTGTCTCAATAAGAAAATCAAATTTATATAGAGCAAAATAGAAATACTTACGGTACAGGTAGCCTTCGATTTACGCCGTAGTTCCGTTTCTGAATATCCCGGCGTACAAAGAAGCGGCTTAACAGCAGCAGACAGACAAAGAAGCACAAAACAAAAAAAGAAGAGGCTAAAACGGAAAAACAAGGAGAAACAGGAAATAGCGATATGGAATATCAAAACGCTGCTAAGGATAGGCAAAATGGAAGAAACAGCTAAAGAATTAGAATCGTATAACTTAGACATAACAGCCATACAAGAAATAAGAAGGGGGAAGGATCAGGAGAAATAACAAAAGACAAATACACATTCCTATACAGTGGGGAAGGGAAAATAGGGAGCAATAGGACAGCATTCTATATCAAAAAAAGCTAGTAAAAAATATAATTCAATTTACGCCAGTGAACGGCAGGATAGTGTTATTAAGATTAAAAATGGAAAATATGTACGTATCCATAATTAATACCTACGCACCCACGGAAGTTGCAGAATAAGACGAGAAAGACAGATTCTATGAAAATTTGGGAAGATTGTGCGAGGGCCGGCCAAACAAACACGAAATTATAATACTGGGAGACGCAAATGCCCAAGCAGGGAAAGAGCCATACCTGAGCGAAGTAAGAGGGAACGGAAAAGGGACAATACACGAGGCAACGAACGACAATGGACACAGATTATGTGAGTTATCAGGAGCCTACAATATGACTTTCTTATCTACAAAGTATGAACACCCCAAAAAACATAAAGCAACATGGAGGCATACGGCTGGCACAACAGAAAATCAAATTGACCACATACTAGCCACGAAAGGAATACAAGATCGTACAGAGGCGCACAAGCTGAATCAGACCATTACCTGGTAATAACAAAGCTAAAGAACATAAAGAAGCACTATAACATCAAAGCGGATGTAACAGAAGTAAATCTAGAAGCCCTCGAGTGCGAGGAAACGAGGGAAAATATCAAGACACATACACAAAAAACACACAAAATAAACTAACAAACCCTACGGACATAGAGATAATATGGAGAGAAATGAAACATAGCATACAGGGAACGGCGGAAGAAGTGCTTGAAGGAAGACAACAAAACAGAAAACGAAAGACTGGTACGATGAAGACTGTGAAAAAGCAAGAAAACTAAAGAACGAGGCAAGAATTAAATGGATCGACACGAGTAGAGAACAAGACAGAAGAGAATATGAAATAAAAAGAAATAGAGCAAACATATTATATAGAAGGCAAAAGAACGACTGGCATTATATAAAACTCGAGGAAATAGAACAAGAGAGTAATAACCATAACATAAAACAGTTCTACAGAAAAATAAAGAACCAAACAAATAAAACCAAAACCAGAACAATGGGACTAAAAAACAACGAAAGCCAAATAGAATACGAGTCCCAGAAATTGGAAAAATCTGGAAAGACTACTACAAAAATATATTCAATGCAGAACAAGATGATACGGCACAACCAGAAGAGGGCAGCACAATAGCACAAGAACAAGAAGACGAATACCCATCAGAAAAGGAAGTCCAAGAAGTAACACAAAATTTGAAAATTGGAAAATCCCTGGGAGAGGACGGAATCGAGTCAGAACTTCTGAAATATAGGGGCCAGGAACTACTTAATTACACACATTTATAAAGCAGATATGGATACAAAACAAAATGCCGGAAGAGTGGAACACCGGAATAATAACACCAATACACAAAAAAAGCAACAAGGAACAGTGTGAGAATTATAGAGCAATGACTCTATTGAATACAACCTACAAATATTTGGCAAATCTGATAAACAAGTAGCTAAAACTATAAGCGGAGGAAATCCTCGGGGACTATTAAGACGGCTTCAGGGCACGCAGGTCAACAATCAACGGGATACATATCCTAGAACAAATATTCCAAAAGACAACAGAATATAACAGAGAAGTGCATGTACTCTTTGTAGACTTCAAGAGTGCATTTGACTCAATTAACAGAGGAAAAATGATGAAGGAGCTAAGAACACTAAAGGTATCCCAAACGTTGAGAAAACTGCTAAAAATGATAATACACGAAACTAAGGCAAAAATGCAATTTCAAGAAACAACAACGGAAGAATTCCAAATAAAAAAAGGTGTAAAACAAGGAGACTCAATCTATCCTACACTATTCAATTTAGTACTAGAAAGTATTGTAAGGAATGTGAAACGACATCCAAATCGTAGCATATGCGGATGACATAACGATAGTAGCAAAATCGAGACAGAAACTAATAAACGCAATAGACAAAATAGAGGAAGAAGCAAGACAATATCGAATGGAAGTAAACCAGGGTCAGGGTAAAACAAAATACATGAAAGTAGGAAGAGAAGAAGGGAACACACATAAATCTCTCAAAATGTAGAGGCATAATTTTGAAATCCTCAAAGGAAACCAAGCCTATGGAAGAAACATGAACCTTCTGAAAAGCAAAGCAATCACCAAGAAAACCAAGATAAAAATATATAAGGCATTAATAAGGCCAATATTGACGTACGCCCTAGAAACAGCAATAATAAGCAAAAAAGAAGAAGAAGACTTGAAAATAGCGGAAAGAAAAATAATGAGAACAATATTAGCACCTAATATAACAGCAAATGGAGCAAAAAGACTAAAAAACAATAAAGAAATAGAAGACGAACTCAGAGGAGAAACCATCACAAGATTTATAAAAGCACAACGTTTGAAATGGGCGGGGCACATCATGAGGAGAACCCCGACGGAGACGCTAAGGAGAATAACACAATGGACCCCACTAGGTCCAAGGAAAAGGGGAAGACTCAAAAAAGGATGACTAAAACAAGTAGAGGAAGACATAAGAACACTGGGAATAACAGACTGGAAACTGAAATGCAAGGAAAGATCGGAGTGGAAGAAAATAACGTTCGAAGCCAGGACACACAAGGATCTGTAATAAACCTCAAAAATAGGATTTTAAGACGCGACTATGCATCAACCATAATCTTAAGATTGCACGATGATGATGATGAGAGGTAGCCTTCGATTTACGCCGTAGTTCCGTTCTTGAATATCCCGGCGTATACGGAAGCGGCTTAAAGTTATCTATGTATAATAGGTTCCATGTCATCGCAAAATATATATAAGATTACTCCTGCTATAACTTAGTTGTATTGCATTTACAACCGTAGATATGTAGTTGCGCGGACGGTTTTATTGTGGCTGCATTTGTCATACTGAAAAAAATAAATTGCGTATGGGAAATGATTGCGGGGATATCCGAATACTTGGTTCCGTACCCTGCTGCCACTTTAACCCTAGTCACAGACGATGGACGTAAATTAATATTTCTAGAGACATGGACGTGTCTGTCCATCTTATATTTTTATTTATATCACCTATATCTTCTTTTACAAAGTGATTTTGTGTTCTGATGTGCGGGTAGTAAAGTAAATTATAAAATTTAATGAACATTTAAATAACAGTTTAAGATGTTGTGACAGCTATATGATATTGCGGGGTCACTGAAGTTACGAAATTTAACAATTTAATAGGAGCACGTTCATTACCGATGGTCAAACTATAATAGGACATGAAATGTTTGCATAAAAATCTCTACACTAATAATATCTTGCTCAGTAATAACTCTGACCATTTTAAAATGAAACTGAATATTAAAAAGTACGCAACGCACAGACTTAATTGTTGTATTGGCATTTTATATACTGATTGAGTGAGATCCACGAAGCAGTTTTCCAAGCATCTTTATGCACTAAAGCTCTTATGTTATTGTACTCTATGAACTATGAATTCTGTCTATCTGCGGTAGTTCCAATTTGGGTAATGAATTTTAATGATTCACATCGTAGTGGAACGGGCCTTACGGCTTTACTTCTTAGTCGACAGAAAGGGCAATTTCATATTTTTCCCCGTTAGAAGATTCTTACCGACCGCGGTCGGAATAGGACTCATGTCCCCGATTTAGATTTTTTAATTGGCATTTTTTTAGCCTATCTATCATCTCAATACCACTTGCGGTTTTCCCGGGAGTGACAGTATATTTTAAGGATTTGGATAAATAATCCAATAAATAAATAATAATAATGAACGTAGAAGGAAATAGAAAGAAAACAACTAGTTTGGTATGGACACGTTGTAAGAATGAGTGACGACAGAATACCGAAAATGGTAATGAAGTGGATCCCCGAAGAAAGAAGGAAGAGAGGAAGACCAAGGGTAGAATGGCAACCACAAATAGTAAGAGCGATGGAAAAAAGAGGGTTAAACGAAAACGAATGCACGGACCGCGAGATATGGAAAGCGAGATTGGGAACCGGAAGGCGATAGTCATTTAAATCGGAAGAGAGAAAGAGAGAGAGGGAGAGAGAGGATAAATAATCAATAGGTAAACGTTTTCAGTAAACCCAACTTTGACATATTTATCATGAAAATTTACGAAAATATTTATCAAAATGTAATTTGATAATCTTATCTTCTGGGGACTGCATTCTGTACATACAGTACAATTTTACTTAGTGACAGTTACCATAGAAGTTAATGAGTTTGTCAGAATTACTGGTGACAATCAATAATTGCAGTTTTTTTTTACGAATTAATCACATAACCAGTATCCCAATAATAACAAAGATGCGTCTAACAGAAAGATAACGAATAGAAATACTCATGATGATTGAACAAGTCTGCAATATATTTAATGAAACTCACCCTGACCGGCCTCCAACTAGTCGATGTACTGTGTGGACAATAGAAAAAAAGTTCAAAGGGTTTAGTCATGTTAGGGATTTACCTAAAGGTAAACCAACTGAGATATCAAGACGTTAACGCAAACATCCTATTAGAAGTTGAAATATATCCTCATGTGACAGAGATATTTCAAGGAATTATGATTATGATGTGAATTTTTGAATACAGTAAGGTTACAAACGACAACGACATAGTTAACCGATATTATTGTCTCCTGTATGATCGAGAGGATTTTCATTGGATTAAGTTAATTCGGATTTCTGTATTGGCTATCTAAGTAGAAAAGCCGTTAAAAATTTGGGATAATATATGGTTTTAAATAGTGCTGCGCAATATTCCCGAGATGTAGGAAATTAGATCACAACTTTGGAGAACGGTTTATTGAACAAGGAGTATCACACCCTTTTGTGTGGGGTAGAGTTAAACATGAAGTGTATGAAATTCCTGTTCTGAGCATCACCCTTTGCATAAATGGAAAATCGCATCTTGCCGTCAGTCTCAGGAGCCTTAACTCGTATTAGCGGATCTGTGCACGGTAAACTTTCTTATTGCGCTATTCGTATACCTAGTTATTTCCAATACAAAACATTTAACATACTTTGTTCTAGTCCACCTTAATATATTCCTCTGCAATGCAATTACTGACAAAGTAATACAACAACCAGTGGTGGTTTTTGAATAAGTGGGCATCGGTGCGCCCCCTCCCTCATTAAAATATTAAAATTAATCTCTTCTTTTCTGTATTTAAATAATAATTAAGATGAACTGCAAAAGTTTGTTTCTTTGCTAACGTGTTAAGGTTTAAATTGTTATCCATTCCGCGATTTTCACCGCACGTTTAAATCGGCAGGCGTAAAGGTGGCATCTATTCGGCCCCACGATTCTCTGTATTCGGCTAACGTCGCCTGACCGTACGTACATGATGATTATTGATTAAAACGTTCATTTACTGGACCGAACAGATTCGCTAGAGCTTCTAAAGTGCAGTTTTGTGACTAGTAAACAATGCATAGTGTTAATAATCTTTTAAAGATTGACTTTTCAAAACTATCGATTGTAGAAAAACTTCAAATTAAAACATTAGGCAGGCCCACGCCGAATTTAAATTTAACACAAAAAATAGAGAGAAAAGCACAGAACAGGTTTTACACCTATCGTTTTTCTGCAGAGACTTATAAACTTATATTTTAGACAGAGTAGTTTCTTTTATCCTATGCTGTCTAAGAAGAGGTTAAAAAGCGAGTTAAAAGTTATCTACACAAGATCCGACTTTAAAGAGCATTTGCTCTAGAAGTTTGCTCAAACTTCGAGAGCAAATGCTTGTAAAAGCAGAGAAGCTACAGGTCAGTGCTTAGCTGATAATGCTGGGTGTAGGTCCCAAATGACGACGCGGTCTAAGCCGAAAGTAAATTGTAATATTGACAGTTTGAGAAACCGCGAAAGCCTCAAAGAAGACTCTTAGTATTATTGAAACTGTTAATTACTAAAGTAAGAAATCGACTTGACCAAAAATAATTCTAATCAATTTTTATACTAATTTCAATAATGTTAGTTGTGGCGCATCTGTGCTGGGTTACGCCAATCACTTTGAAAGAGAGACAACTTAACAGGCCTACCTTGTACAATATCGGTATAGCTTACACTTAAAAATATAGTCTTGGCAGATGCACAGACATTCCTAGATTTTTCAAACACCAATTCTGCTCCATATGTTCCTACCACGTTATATGACATTAATTTAAAAATCTGAAAGTATATTATTAACAGTTTCAACAGGTGTGATTAAATTAAATTTGAAATTAATAATAATATCATGTTTACCTATGAACTAATACCACCAAAGTAAATCATGAAACAACAAATTATTTATTAGTCTAATTTGACATTCTATCTTCTTAATTAAGAAGTTTTAGAAAGTGAATGTACATCATCTGCTTGGTTCCATGATTATAAGCGTTTAGTCAAAGCAAGAGGTATTGGGACTAATATCTTTCAAAAACAGACCTACGTATTTCGAATCGTATGATTGAAATATTAAACAAACCTGTATAAGCCAGAAGGTTCGTCCTGGACAGCTCTGAGAAGAAGTTGCAATTACCCGCTTCGGTTTGGTGGGACCGAGATGGACTACACATCCACACCTACAATAAGGACTCATTTCCGCTTGCACTTCCGGCAAATCTACGGTGATGTCGCTGGATATGGAACTGCCATAAATACATTCCCAACTGTTCCCGAAATCCAGACCACACTTCTCGGTTTGCACCCGCGGGCCCTGTATTTCATTAAAAAGTAATGTTACTGTAGCACTAGTTTATCATGAAACTTAGTTCTCAGATCATAATAGAACATTATCATAGAAAGTACAAGTTTATCCACAGCTGAAGCTAAACTCCTTGTTCGAGTTATCTCCTACACTAAGTTTAACCAAAGTAATTCATAAATAACTCTCTCTACGGATTTACCCGGAATCTATTTCCTCGTACGCATTTGTCTTCGAATTTTCTGCACGGGCCTAGATTTCTCTGGCGTATTTCGGATATCGCGATCTTTCTTGGCCTGTGTTTCATTGCTGATTCACAAGGCGACTTTTTAATGATCACGATTATTCTTTTCGGAAGCATTTAAATTTTGCGGATTAACATTATTAACATAAAACTCGAGGAAAGCCGCGGAATAAGATACCGGAATCGTATAAATAAAGACGTTAAATTCAAATTTATCAGCTCCAGGAATCTGTTTTCCTTAAACCAAACGTTCTTACGCTTTTATTTTAAAAAATACTTCTTACAATTTGTCTTTATTAACAGAATTTGTATACTATTTTATTCTCTGCCATTATCTTATGGTTCTTGTTATTAATTGGAAATGCCAAAACTGGAGAAAAGTTATAGAAATATTTTTTTATTTATGAACTATTCGGTATAAATTTTTATCAAGAATACTACGCAACACGTAAGTTTGTAAAACACAAATTAACATTTCTTACTTTAAATAAACTAACAAATCTGGCGAGCTTCTTTTTGCAGTGAAATCACATCACATTAAGGTGGTATGTTTCTAAAAAGCCAAAAGTAGAAAATACTATTTTGACACACCTGAAATCTCACTTTTATGTATAATATGAAAGCGTAATCCTAAACAATATTTGAATATTAAGTACAAATTGAAATTAAATTTATATTTGTTTTCAGAGTTTAGGAAAAAGTAGGAGCTGGCTATGCATAAAAACTGCAGCTAATATTTAATATTCCTCTTACTAATGTGGATTTTTTCAAGATTTGTACTATAACGATAGCCTTAAATTACTTAAATAATTCTACATAATTCCATATGATGAATACTGTAAATATATACCATCCAGTGAGCACATTCTACAGGTTTATTACTCAATCTAGAATCAATAGGGTAGATGTTCTCAATAAATACTTTGTGCTAATCAAATTATATCTTAATTTTAACTTATGATTACCCAATCTTAATAATCCACTGATTCCTGAAAAAATGGTTTAACTGTTCATTAAGTAACCTTTCTAGAGCAGCAGTATACAAGTTAGAAATAATCACGATGATCGCCAACCTTCGAAGAAGAATAATCACACTATAGATTAACTAATTGGTTTCTATTCACCAGCACTTTTCTTTACTTGGAACTATACTGAATTCAATTCAGCACAAGCTAATACTTTATCGTATTATTTTTTTTTAATGCAGACTGACGGTGGTAAAATAATGCAAAAGCAACCTTAAGTAAACTATAAGTTCGACTGTTATTTCCAGAAAGCAAAATTTTACTTTCTACATCGATATAGCTGCTTATTCCCGTTCTATCTCACTTATACTTATTGCAGGTTTTCCTGCTATGGCCAAATTTGAACTTTCGCCTAAAAACCCATCCACCCAACCATATTTCAGGTTATCACATTAATAGACCATTAAAACAAAAAGTTTAGGAACTACGTCCACTTTATAATATTATCTGGGAAATTCCTACTTCGAAAATGAATACTTTAATGTTTGAAATCAGTATTCAACAAACCTTATACACAGGGTGTTTCTAAATAAAGTAGCGTAAATGATACCAGTGAATCTAGAGGTCAAAATAGGTCGATTAAACCAAATATATCTTTATTCAAAGTTGCGCTCTCGCGGACGTACACCCTCTGGAATGTTAGGGCGCAAACACACGTTTTTGTTTATAAATTCAGAACGCTTTTCCACACAATATTCATACTTGGGACACTTGCATATTGATACCACATAATTTGTTATGTTCGTTTGAGTTTTGCCTCTTAGCCTTTGAAAGTTCCCATCTGTTCCGTTTGACTTACTTGTGTAAATCTGGATTTGCCGACAAAACGCAGTTCTTGGAACTCTTCGCTTCTAGGTGCGCCGGAAGGTACACGTGCAAGAGGATTGTTCTAGAACAATTTCGGCCGGGGGAAGTCAGCGGACGCTAGCCTCTGGGAGTGTACGGACGTGATTGTTGGTAACCGGGTTGTTAGCTGCTTTTTTTTGCTAAATGAATTTATCATTTCGTTTTTTGCCTTAGGCAAGAACGTTCGACTTGGGTCGGATAAAAAATATTAGCAGAGTGTCAGTTTTTTGTAAAGACAATGCAGTGAATTTGTCCTCTCGACGTGTGTCAGAATAGAAGCTTTTAACCTCGTGACAGTCTCCTTTGAGCCGTTGCAAGTGACCGTATTGTACAGCGACGGAAATTTTGGTATTTAAAGTTCCCGTCCTTCTTTTCTTTGTCAAAGAAAGTCCTGGCCAGAGCGTTGTGTCTCCGTCGTGATCCAGTCTTCAGGGGCGTCCCTGCGAATTTTTCCTGATTCCCGAAGAATCTAGGAGCACCCCAATTGTACATCTCTCTACTCCGTATCGAAAAGAAAACTAAGTAAAACTTGCCAATATACTGTACAGTGTTTGTTTTCCTGTTTATCAATGCTTCGTTAAAGACTAGGAAATAGAACAGTTTAATTTCCTTGTAATATTAAACGTGAGGCAACCTTCAGTTACCCAGTATTTCATTACCCGTTTAGGTTAAAGTTAATTAATTTCTGTAAACTCGAACGTCACTGGCTGCGTATATTTGTTAATTAAAGTAAATGCCGCAAGCCACTGGCGGCGAGCCTATCTTATTTGAACGTTCTACCTCCCTGTGTTTAACTACAATTATTACCGTTTTGGACATTTTTCTTGTACTATGTGTGTTGCCAATCTCAAACACTAGAATTATATTTTTCTTAAAATTCACCATATCTTTTATTTCTTTGTATTTCATTGTGTGCATGAACTTTGTAAGCTTTATATGCAGGAGGAGGCACAATACAGGTGAGTCCGATTCCCGTAAGCTGCTGGCTTCTCGGCCTTCCACGAGAACTGGTAATCTGCTGTGATTTGGCGCGCACTAATTATGACATACTCTGTACACAACTAGGTACGATTTCCCTCCCGGAAGCGTTTCTAGTGAACCACCCCTACTTCCTGTTGCGGGTCGACGAAAAGCTCGTCTGGCCCGTAACAAATTTAAAATTAACAGTTTCTAAATTTGTCCAGCGCAGCAATCGGTTGGGGGAAATCGTATTTTCATTGTATTAAATTTACCGTCCTCCGTCTGCGTTTTACTCTAGCATAAACGAATGAACCTGTTCAAATTAAAATTTTTTTGTAACTTCCAGAAATACTTATAACCAGTTTAATAACAACAATATTAAAGAAAACAACAAACCAGGACAGCCGAATAACGACAATAAAAAGTACCTTATCTAAGAAAAAAAAACTTAAATAAAATATTAAATATGAAAGCAATGAACTTTTAAAGGATATTTTCGAAGTAGTTTCCATTTTCTTGCAAACATTGTCTGACTCGACGATTCAAGTTATGACGTATCCTTGCAAACATGTCTATATTGTTTCTTACTTCGTCAGTTGCTGCAGAAGTTTTTTGGCAAAGCACCTCCACACTGTCAACATTCCCGAGACTTATCCATCTCCAAGGAAAATTCAAATTTAACCATTGCCTAACAATTAATGTTCTATGAGCTCCGTCATGCACGTACCACATTTTTAATTGGACAACTTAGTGACACATCTTCAAGCAACATTGGGAGTTCCTCGTTTAAAAACCTGAGATATCCCGCTGCTCCGAGACGACGGGGAATAACCGGACCAATAAAAAATCTACCACTATTCCTGCCCGCGCATTTAAATTAAAATTGTGTTGAAATTTTGACTTATAAATTTCAAGGGGGTTTTCATCAGACCATGAGTGAATATTTTGATTGTTCACTAAACCAGGTCTTTGAAAGTATGATTGAAACAAAATAGCGAATAAAATATTTACATTTTCTCTCGAAATATTCATATACCACTGACAAAAACCTGCCCTGTTAGGTAAATGAACGGCAGTAACTCTTGCACAGGTTGGTGATGGTAGGGATATGAAAGATTATCATGAGCTGTATTCCAAATAGTATGGGAAACATTATACTGTACCAATTTTCTTGTACTTGTTTTAGGATTGCGATCTAAATTCTCAAGGACAGCTTCTTCAAGTTCCACATATCGTATCAGACATCTTCTTCCAGTACCTTCACGACGAGTTTGAATTTGTGCTTTTTCTCGAAGCCTCTTTTCTATTGCCGAAAAAGTTTGTCTGTGGGGAACCAGACGATTGGGATATATATAAATACTTGCAGCATATCGACATACTCGTCATTAGTGTAATTATTTGCCACATTGTTCAATAAAATGTAAAAATCTTCAAGAAAAATAACTTGACACTTGATAATATTAAATTGACATTTGATAATTATTTATCTACTAGATCGCTTTGCTTTTATTTCGCTAGAGCAACCTACGGCCTAAGTGCATAGAGATGCTTGGAAAACCGCGTCCTAGATCTCGCTCTTTCAAAGCAAACAAACAAACAACCTACGGTTTTCGCAAAACAGCTTGCTTTATGCACAGGAGAAAACTTGAATACCTGGGTCATATTACGAGAGGGAGGAAATATCAGTTACTCCAACTTGTTATTCAAGGGAAGATAGAAGGAAAACGCAGTATAGATAGAAGAAGAACAGTATGGCTGCGTAACCTGAGAGAATGGTACAACTGCAACTCGAATCAACTATTCAGAGCTGCTGTAAAAAAATACAAATAGTTATAATGGTAGCCAACTTTCGGACAGAGACGGCACCGAAGAAGGGCACAGGGTTTAAATAACTTCATATGTGCAAGAAAATGCATTTTTCTCAAAATTGAAGGCCCAAATAAAACAACAGAAGTTACAAAAAAAATGTAATTTGAACAGGTGCATTCGTTTACGCTAAAGTAATACGCAAACGGAGTACGGTAAAATTAATACAGGGAAAATCATATTGCCCCCAACCGATTGCTGCGCCCGCTTTGAAAAAATTTAGAAACTATTAATTTTAAATTATGTGTCATCAATACGCAAGTGTTCGTAGCAAGTATGAATATTGTATGAATTTATAAACAAAAACATGTGTTTGCATCTTAACGTTCCAGAGGGTGTAAATCCGCAAGGGTACAACTTTGGATGAAGGTATATTTGGTTTAATCGACCTATTTTGACCTCTAGATTCACTGGTATCATTCTACTTCATTCAAAAGCACTCTGTATATATAATATTATTTTTCTGTATATTTTAAGGTTACATAGAGTAGATGTCATTTTCTTTTAATCAGCATGACTTGAAAATATTGCTTTGTTAATGCCAATTCTCCAACTGAATCAGTTGCCGCCATAAAGTATCCTTCCAAATCTTCCAGTCTAAACCACTCCCTGATCATTCTTAGGAGATTATCTTAAAAGACGGCTACATATTTTTATTAAAAGAAACCCGGAAATGCCCCACAATTATGAATAGCATGTCCTGTATATAATTCAATGTAAACAGAGTTTTCAGTGTTTTGCTGTTTATTTTCTGCGTTTTACTGTTTTTCTATAAAAGAGGGTTCTTTTTAGAAGTAAAATATCGTATCTTGCATATTGTTCCTAATAATGCCCGGAAAAAATGCAGTTAATGCACGTCATCGAAATATTTCCTGTATGCCTCCATGTATTTTCAAACCATTTAAAAAATTTATAACCATACTTTTGTAACGTAACAAACCACGTAATATAAACACGTCTGTCAAAACTTTGCTTAAGTAGAATATAAACCTGTCTAAAATGTTACCAACCTTACAAAAACTATAATCTATTCACGATTGATTTGCCATCCAACAGGCTGTGGAAATCTGGGGGAATGTGTGGTATCATTGAAATTTGTCATGTATTTAAGTTGGGTTATGCTAGTTTTTCTTGATGGAGGTTATGTTTTTTGAAAGCAGGCAATGTTGCCAGTGGAGCTTGTTTGTTCATTTAACGTCCGCCTATTGCTGCTCAATATTGGTTTATAATACTTAGAGAGAATAATGAATTCATTATAAATAAAATAATAACTATAATTTAAATGTTGTCGTAACACATACCAAATACATATTGCTGTTCTTTTTACACGAGAATTCTGAACTCAAATCGTATGTATGCAGAACATATTCCACGCCATTCAAGTGGGGGACTCTAGAGCTGGCAACAGGGCAATTTCATTTTGACATTGCTAGAAATCAATCAAATAATATTTAAGAAATCCAACTTAAGAAAAAAAAACACAGCCTGCTGGATGGCAAATCAATCCTGTATATGTTATAAAATATAACCCGATTTCTTTATTATTTATCAAAATCTGTAGACTTTATGATTATATTTGGTTGCCTAATTTAGCAAAAGTATAGTATATTACATAACTAGCACGAAAAGTGAGTGATATCGTGCTAGTGAAAATTTTAACGGAAATTTCACCAGCTTCGATAGACACTTTCCCTGCGACTTATGTACACTATTTTACCGGCGACCATAAGAATATTAGAGATTTGTAATAAATTAATTTTTTAATATTTACAAAATTTATCGTAATGGTATTATTTTAACAAATCCGTGAATGCTGTTGTCAACTTTCATGGCTATATAACTTTGTGGAATCTGTCACTTTTGTATATAAATAGCAGTTTATGTACGTACTATGGGAAGTAAGTTGAGTTTTACGTTCAAGAACGTTGTTTGTACAAAGATATTCGCGAACGTAAAACCAACTTACTTCCCCAGGTACATACGACGTTTTTCCTACTACCAGCACTCTCAAATCATATCAATGATCCAACATGACATTTGATGAAATTTCAACAAAATAATTTTTATATCTGTAAAAATAGAATCTATCTTAGGGCCCCGTAAATAGCTACGGAGGAAGTAATAAAATTGGTATAATATATAACACGAAAGATTTTGGTTGCTCATAGTTTTCACGTGAATTTGAGAAAATTTCGTGGCGTTTCGACTAAAATATGAATGTTTCTGACGACGAGGTTTCAGCAGGGATTGAAGATGCTGCGAATACAGCTGCATGACCCCTGAAAAATCCAAGGAAAGATACGAGTTCACCTACTGTGCTTTCAAAGATTGGTGTAACAT
Source organism: Limonius californicus (assembly GCA_014611495.1). Classification (NCBI taxonomy): domain Eukaryota; kingdom Metazoa; phylum Arthropoda; class Insecta; order Coleoptera; family Elateridae; genus Limonius; species Limonius californicus. Next base: position 3,773 of record JABXWE010021036.1, on the reverse strand, counting down.
GAAAATCGTAGCCAGCATTCGTGAAAAGGTCCTTCTTCGTATTTTTAAATGAGAGGCGCGTTCTTGAAGTCCCCGGCTAGTATGTGGTGTGAATACTCAATCCTGAAGACAATGATTTCTATCCACGATAATATTGATATTGCGACATTTCCAAAATTAAGAGCTTTCAATAAAAGGAAAAACGATGGATACGTGGTGAAGAAATCGAAAGTTTTTAGCAAGGAAGAAACTGAGAGATTTCTTACGGGGGCACCTGATCATGTTTACTTAATGATGAAAGTATTTAGAATATTAAGTACATTTTGTAAATACATAAATTTTTGTCTAAACTATTTTTTAAGATTGTTACAATAATCGGAATAGCTGGAATTTATCATAAAGATGGACTACATAAAATGACAGTAGATGATGTCGAAGGAAAAATTCTATGATACTGGTTAAAATGCCAAATTCAAAAACCCACACTCAACGTACTTTTACTATAATTGCAAGAGAAGGAAAATAAGATCGAATATTTCGAAATATTAAGGAAGTATACTATACGAAGATTGATCACTATGAGAGAGTAGATCAATAACCCCCTTATGGGGGAAGCCCTTGCCCAACAATGGGATGTTGCGGGCAAATAAAGACGAAGATACTATGACACCCAAAAATAAGCAGCATCGACGTTTCTTTATGAAATACCATATACGAAAATGTGCTAATCAAGTAGTGTGCTAGGATAGTCTTGCACAAATCCCAATGGAATTCGCATAATTCCTCAATTTAGAAAATCCTGCTATGTACACCGGGCACTCTTTTAGAAGATCTTCTGCAACGTTGCTAGCCAATACAGGAACTAACATCCTTGGCCTACGAAGCCATGGGGGCTGGAAGTCTCTTCATAATAGAATACAAGTTGCTGACAAAATTATTAACAAAACAAACTAGAACGCAAATCTTCGGGAAGCCTCAATGGAGCCTATTGCTGGCCCATCTTCATCTTCAAGTCAGTTTGTTAAAGAAACGCTGATGCCGGCTGCAGAAATGTCAATATCTGGAATTGAAGCCCTTATGGAAAATGGAAACCCTGCATCAGTAGCAAATCGAATTCCTCTGGGAAACTGTATAAATTTTTCAATTACTTAATATTAAGAAATAATTAAATTATAAAATTATTATTACCAATGGGCAATAACAATAGCTAATAATAAAATATTGCGTTTCATGATTTACTTATTTGCTTAAAAACGTCATCAATAATAGCAACTTACTGACATGGTATTAAGAAAAAATAATAATTTACCCAGTTGTAGTATTCAGAAACTACATCTTCTAGTTTTTTTTTTTTTATTGTGTAGTATTGGTACAGGCTATCTTTGATCATGTGATGCATGACGTGCTTTAACTGCTTCGTCAAAAGGACTTTATGACAGAATTTGATATAGTCACGCAAATCATATTTCGTTTTTGTTTCTTTTTTTATCGATAAATTAGATTTTAATTGATACAGTTGTAACTCATTGCTGGTGCATACAGCAGACAGCCGACGGAATGCAATGAGAAATTTTAACTGATTTACTAGTTCCTCGGTTATTTATATTTATATATTAGAATACGTTCACATTCAACCGAATAAACTAAACGAAGCATGTTTATATTAACGATAAGAGCCATTTGTAATGTCCTCGATTATTCCCATTATGTAAAATTTTAGTTTAACGTGAATGGGAAACACAACCTAATTGCATGATAACCTCAAAAAACTATTTACCTATTTTTCTGTAATGTAAAATTAAGTTCACCAACTTTATAATTCCGCTTTAAATAATTGTAGTATTTCTCTAAGTTACGTAGTACTATTTCTTGAATTTGGTTTATCAAAACAAACAAATATTATAAAAAATGTGAACTGTGTAATTTTAATTTCTAAATATTTTGCTGTATATCCAACAGAACTGCAAAAAAATATTATTTGAGACAAGAAATACTTCTCCTTCTTACTCCTATGGTGGGTTTTCCAGGTCACTACTCTGTCTGTCCACAAGCTCTCTAATTATGAGCACATTATGTTGTTGTTTTTATTGGATATATCGTATTAATGTGAACATTATTAAATTACATATTGCTTACTGCCAAAGCATATTATATAAAATGGTTACTCTATATAATACCAATAACCTGTTATAAATTATTTTAGATGTTGAAGTGCTCCAAAAATACAAGCTAATAAAACATGCATTTTTAATTGTAATTTTCAGTACCAAAATTATTTAACAACTTTCTAACAAAGTAATAGAATAGTTACTAACCACATAATAAGAGGTGAGTGTTTATGAAAATGCTTATTCACCGATTAAGTGCTCGTTACTAGTAGCTCAGTTGATTAGTAGCCAGTCTTGGTTAGAGAACAGCATAAAGTATAATAAGCAAAGATTGGTGTACCAACCGAAATTTGTTTGGTTTGGGAGAAACCTGAATGATAAACACTTTTTTATAATCATTCTATTATGTGCTAATCATACACACAAAATACGTGAAATCCAAAACAATTATAAAGTAATGTTTAAACTATCTCTTCGTGGATTATGCTTCATCCTGACTCGGTCCTGGAGGTGAATCTTCAGGCGATTCCTCTAAAGCTTCTTTCGATTGTTCTTCTTCTCCCGTATGTTCTTCTTCTCCCATGTGTTCTTCTTCTATCGCATGTTCTTCGGCCACGTGTTCTTCTTCTAAATGCTCCTTTTCGTCAGTTTGTTCCCCTTGATCTGTTCCCGGTACACTGCCCCCTACCTCTTGCGCAGACGTTACGCCCCCTGGAGCATGTTCCGACTCTTCGGAGCTGCTAGCAGCTGACTCAATATCAGAACCATCACCAAACACCCTACCCGAGTCTTCCATTGTATGCTGCCCTTGAGATTTTGTTACAGATGGCCTCTCCAATTCCGGTGGAATGTAACCGCTTTCCTTGGATGTCAAAGAATCGCTATCTTTCCCGGACTTCGGAGGCACGTACAAAGCCAGTAGTTCTTCAAAGCTTTCGCCTACTTGCGCTTCTGTGTGAGTGTAAATAGGAACCTTTGATCTGAGTACCACTGGTTTTGGTACAAAGCCAAGATCGCCTCTAGCATATGTAGCTGATATAGATTCAACTGATTCTAAGGATGGTTTCCTTGGCTTCTCACCTTGAGCCGTGCTCAATAATGCTAACAAATTATTAAGTAATGCTTCACGTTTGGCTGTTTGTAGTGCCTTATCTTTTGTGCCAACTTTAGTTTTTAATGCTGCTTTAATAGACATTACCGATTCGTATAAAATTGCACTTAAGCGCTCCATTTCGTCTTTGGTGTATTCCAGCTCAGTTTTCAAGTTTGTCCTTTCGCATCTGCTAGCATGCAAATTTTGTTCCAAAACGCGGATGTTAAATTGGAGCCCTTCGTTGCTAGCCATGAGTTTAGCGGCATGTGTTTTCGCTAGGTTTGCTTCTATTTGGATATCTTTATACTTTTCTAACTGCTGGGTCATAGCTTCATGTTCCTTTGTCAAACGCTTAATAATGTTAAATTGAACGGATGCTTTATAAAGAGCGCCGTTTTTCTCGTCCTCATGCAAACTCGCTTGCAGTCGGTATGTTTTATTACTCTCTTTTAGTTTTTCATTTTCCTTGTGTAGTCTCTGATGTGTAGTTAGCATGGTATCTAGCTCGTTATTTACCGCGATATTTTCCCTTATAACTCTATGGGTAGTTGAGGCAATTCGTATTTCGGTCACTTCTTGAAATTCAGTAGAAA
>JABXWE010021035.1:0-20127 GCA_014611495.1 Limonius californicus | reverse complement strand
AACCAAGTAATGCTTTAGAAAAAAATAAAATTAGACAAACTTTCAAAAAGATTAATCCAGATGCCAAAATCAACATACCTCCATTTGGTATACAAGTATTTTACTTGTCGTTCTGTTGGGTTTATTTGCGCATTCGCCAATACCAGTGAAATTTCGCTTTCATCGTGTTCACTTTCCAAATTTATTTCGTGAAATGTTCTAGCTGCAGAGGCAGTCATGCCATCTTCAAAATATTTCAAAAATATTGTTTCGGTATCTACTGACATTCTCAGATAACTATAAGCTTCCGCCACAACAATTCTATGTGAATGTTTAAATGTAATCTAAAATACCATCAGCATCACAACAATAATGTAAAACATAGCAATAAAAAATTAAGTTACCTGTATAACCACATTCAATCCTTTGCTTAAAAAACAGTCATTCCTTAGAGTATCACGATTCACTTTTTTGAACAGTATGCTAATAGTTGCATTACAATCTTTGTCACGTTGTCGAGTATCTTCACGTTTCCGTTTCTTCAATTTGTCGAAATTATTATGCTGACACTTAAAAACTTTTCTATAAAGATATTTCTTTGCAGTTGGATAAGTATATCTAACTACCCAGTTAGTAGCAGTTTCCTTACTAAATCTTTCAATCCAGTCAGAACACCAATCCCTGTAAAACTTTAGGTCTTTGTTTTGACTGGTTTTAGCTCTAATTGTTGCGCTAAAGTTATTGTGGTCATTGTCGTACTGATAATCATGCACTTCACCTTGTTCACCACTACACTTTTTTGAAGATAACAAGATATCTTCACACATGGTGATTTCTTTAGCCCTTAAAGACAGACGGCTTGATGCGCTAAGGTTATTTAAAGGTTATGTTATATACTCATAACTTTACCGCCAAGTGCGCTGTATGCCGACGCGTGTTTTTGCGTAGCAGGCTTTGCATTCGAGTAAGGATTGCCTTTAAAAAGTGCACTTTTGTCATCGCCATATCTTACCGCAGTTCAACGCGTGAACATGTTGAAATGGAGTAAGAATTGTCTCTCTGCCTGCTGCGGAATTTTTGAACATTGCTTACTGCGGTAAAACGCTGCGTCGCGTTGTGCCGTAGTAAACAATGCCAATACGCGGCCCGGTCAGGAATTTCTCGTAAAAAGGAATTTTCTTTCTGCATAAGCTGGGGAAGCAGAATGGTTGTAAAAGACAGCAGGCCCATTAACTCTAGGTGCGTAGCGAAAAGGCAAAATCCGGATACACCTCGTCACTGCTTCAGCGGTAAAAGAGGATTTGATTTAGTAACTAAGTTTAATACAGCAAGTGTTGTTTGGAACCTACTCCATTGTAGATAATTAACAGGCCATTGGCCTATACACAGAAGAAGAAGAAGAAGAAGCGGATTCTTATTAGATATGGAGAACAAAACGAGAAAGAAAGAAACAACCGTGTCATGAATGCTTTGCATTTTGCAATTATATCAATGGGCATTTGTATAAAAAGTTTAGTATAGTAAAAATTTCATAAAACAAAGATAATAAATAGTGCAGTCACAGACAAATGAGTGCCTATTATGAATAGTTGGCATCTAGTGAAATAATATTTTAGATACTGCCTGTTATGCCTAGTAGTAATAGAATAATCTCAAATAATATTTTGATATTATAATGTATTATTTATATTATTATACTTTAATGAGTCTGCATTTAACAACGCCCTGTTCAGAGTAGGGGAATTGAGTTCTCCTTCCTAAAAGTGATTGACGCAGCCCAATATACACGTAGGTATCACAGGATGTGAGATTTTTGAATTTTTTTATTGTGTAGAAATGGATTATAGATGCTGTCTGTCAAGTTGATCTCTTACTAGTAGCGCCATGTATGTTTGTAATTACTGTAGTAATTAATTTTACTTGATTTTAATTACTTATATGAGTATTGCACAGGAAAAGCATCGACTGGTACAACCGTGATACAGCAAAAACAACAAAAATTGAATAGCAAAGTTTTATTGAACTCTATGCTAATTCGTTCCAAAAACGATCTTCGAACTTGAGCGAGCCTGTGAGGTGTAAGTAATCTCTACGCCCTGATTATCCTATTTTTTAAATTGTGCTCTTTACTATCGGAGTTCGGCATACTATTTCTTCAATTGTAACCCAAAGAAAAAAATCTAGTGGAAGTATATTTCAAATTTTTGGCAATAGATGCATAGCTTCTCTTCCAATCCAATTTCTCCAAATACTTTATTTAAGCAAATCCAAATAATTCCAATTGCAGTGAGTAGAACAGCCGTCATGTTGTTACTAAAGTTTTTGTCGTACATGGAGTTCAACATCTTCCAACAACTTAGGTAAAATGTTTTGTAAGAAATCCAAGCAATGTTATACCGTTAAATGTCCATGGAAAAAGTATGGAATTAAAAACAGTTGGATTTAAAAAAATTATTCTAAAAGAAATTACAGAATCGCAATCTTCTCTAGGGATCATTTACAGGAATGGAATACGGTTGCTTTTAGAATCCTTCTAACTGAAGTTCTACTAATACCCGCATTTGTATTTATATTTTTTGAATTATATAGGGATTCTCATTCACTGTTTCTAATACCGTTAGTTCATTTTTCATGTTAGTAACCGTTTTGGGCCTATCCGTCTTGAATAAACTTACTTTCGTGTCTTAAAGAAGTTTCAAGGCGTCTAAATATTTTTTCCGACGGTGTTCTTCTAGTTGGGTAGCGCCTGATATATAAATTGTGGGCTGCAGCCGCATTTCCCCGACATTCACTAAAAATAAGTAACAAATCTATTTTGTCTTTACCTGAAGACAGCTTACTTGAAATGTAAGTAGATCGACAGCTCGGTTTAATATTGTCACAAGTAGGCAATACCTATTGATTGATTTAATTAATTAAAGAAAAAGTGAATTTGGTTACCGCGCTATATGTATGCTGGGTTGCGTCAACCACTTTTAAGAGGGGACAACTTAGCTGGTCCACTCTGTATATTAAGCAGCAAAATGGCAAAAAATATTCGTGACATTTTTTTGAACTTCACAACCTGTTATGTTTGATTACCATTATTCTAGATATTTCTGAAATTAATTACACAACTTTATTGATTTCTGTACGATGTATTGAAGGCCTTGATTGTTTATACAGGGGGGCACCGTGAAATTGAGGAAAACTGATTAATAGGTAAATGTAATGCAGTTGGAGTAATAATAAGTACAACTTTAGGTATTTATTGTTAGACATAGTAAGGCAAGAATATAAAAACATCATAGTTAAGAGGTAGATAACTACTCTTATTAAACCTAATTCTTTAATTCTCAAGCTAATTATGGGAATGTCAGAAGTTATGCCCTGCGTTGGTGTACAAAAGCAATACATTCATTGTTATTAAGCCTTCAAAACTTGTAAAAGTAAAACCAATTAACGAGAGTATATTTATCACAAGGTTAAGGTAGGATGCTTAAATCTAAGTTTAATTGGTGGTTAACAGGCGCTCAGTAGCTCAAAAACTAAAAAAACAATACAAATTTTTACAGCAATTGAAACTTTAACAAATATTGAGGATGATATGTATTTAAGAAGAATATACGTTAATTGTACTATTATGTATTTAACGTTTACTATAACAAAATATAACCACCCCCTTATTCTCTCTGTCTCTTACGCGGGTTATAAACCAACACAAAATAAACAACAAATAAGACATGCGTCAAAGGACTACGACGTTTCCGCCGTAGAAACAATTCAAATTAAAACTTAAATTTAATATGTAATTTCAGGCTTACGCGGTTTGTGTGTAATGAAATTTATTTCTTTGGGCTTAGACCGCGTCGTCGTAGGATTGATTGTTGCTGACGTGTCGCTAACCGTTACAATACATGTTTTGTAATCGGTCAAGAATTACGAGGCTTATTCGAAAATTAGGAACGTATCGACCATAAAGCTGTTGAAAAACAAGATTTATGTTTAGATACACCTCTAAACTAAGGCTCTACACAGTCACCATTCGAATTTAAACATTTAAGGTATTGTGGTATATGTTCTTGTATATATGCCTCATAGAACTTGTCGCCTGTGACAAAAATCAATTTTGCAGTCATCGTAGTCGAGAACATGATAGCGGGTTCATAAATAATTCTTAAGATGAAGGAAGAGGTGATAGTCGCCAGCCACAATGTGATTCAGGTACGAATCGCCGTCAGTTCCAGTAGGTCATTGCAGAGGCTATTCGCTTGTTTTTGTGAACACCTGTCGACGTCTTTGGCACCAACCCACAGTTACAAAATATGCCTAGCAACTAATTTAAAGTAAACAATGACAAACAATTAATCTAAAACTTAATGGATTTTGTAAGCCTATCTTGCAGAGTAATGATGTTCATATGATGCTGATACGTATATTGGAAACTGACACTCTTAGTTCTCTTTCTATATATAACTGAGATCTATAATTTATTTTTAGGGCAGCTACAGCAGAAAACCCGATTTCACAAAGATAAGATGCTGAGTATGACAAAAGTGCACGAAAAGATGTTGACTTAGTGCAGAAAGTCCTTTATTAATACCGCCCCAAAATTCAAAGAGTGATTTAGATCTAAATTGTCTTTCGATTTTGACTCTTGATGTAAAGTCTAGGAATTGTTGCTCTTCTTCAATTACGAAACCCCACGTGTCATTTGAAATGGGTTTAAGACAATCGTACACGCTAATTATGTTGTCTTCGGTTCGAAAATAGCCTCGAAAATTTTTTGTCAACATTGTTATATGATTTTTGTTCCATAATTTGTGCAAAATTTTGTTCAGAATGTTGTTAAAAATATTTTTACAAAATTCTGTGTCGTGTAATACAAATTTTGTACAAAATTCTGTAGATTTATGTTCTAAAACCTACAGAATTTTGTACAAAGTCAGCTTCGCATCGATGCGCAAACGAGCATTTTTTAGTATTTATTAACAATCATAGAGGGCAGAGAAGAACATGTGTGACACATGTTTATCCCTCCTGCCGACACTCTACGCACTTTCTCTTATCTAGCTCGCGTTCTTTATTGCTGTCCTGCGTTCATGTAAAATAAATAAATAAAAGCGCTATGAACTTATGCATTGACCTAATATTATAAAATTTTGTTAGAGTTCTACTTAATCGACAGTCACATGATTATTTTGACAGTTTTCTCACAGTTGTCACCGTAATTTGTACCTATTTGTGCATGCTCACAGGCCTAACGCTAGTTTTTTTACCAATTACATTAACTTTATTATTCACTCTAACATATGTGTTTTTTTTCCTTTGAGTTGGAGGTTTAACATATTTATAATACTCCTTATGAAGTGTTTTTAAAATGTCTTTTAAGTTTATTCGGTTTAATGCTATAAGAACAGTATGATACACCACAGAATTTTTTACAAAAGTCTGTATGTGAGCATGTGCAAATTACCGTGACATCTGTGAGAAAACTGTCAAAATAATCATGTGACTGTCGATAAAGTAGAATTCTATCAAGATTTTATAATATTAGGTTAATGCATAAGTTCGTAGCGGTTTTATATATTTATTTTACATGAACGCACGACAAAGCAAACAAGCTGCAGCAATAAAGAACCCGAGCGAAATAAGAGAAAGTGCGTGGAGGGTCGGCAGGAGGGATAAACATGTGGCACACATGTTCTTCTCTGCCCTCTGTGATTGTTAATAAACACTAAAAATTGCTCGTTTGTGCATCGACACGACGCCAACTTTGTACAACATTCTGAATCTACAGAACTTTCCGAGTAGTATTCTGTAAACTTCAATTTGTTAACGCTGGTGCTCTACATTCGTCAGTTGTCCGCTTACGTCCAAGTAAAAATGTATCAATTTTTCTACACTAGAAAGGTTTTGTTATATAGTGTATCACAATTGTTGTGGATAGTAGTAAAATAACGCCGACCATCGACTTCTCACTGTTGGTTACTATTGCGTGTTACTGCCGTCTTGCCACTTCAAGCCTGGTTTATACTCGTAGAAACATTCCAGGACAATCGAGACTTCCAGTAATAAATCGTGAGGTTCCGAAAACCTGATATGATTCAACGCTCTGTACAGTGATGATAGATCCACCTGTATGGAAAATAATAATGGGTTGTTTCTTAATGCGTCAGTAGGACGAAGAGAAGGATCGAGTAAATATCAAAGAAAACAAGGGCAGGGGAATGGAGTGGGATTGAGCGTTGTTGCCAATTCGTCGTTTTGGTTGACTGGAATCTGCAGTCGGTACACACAGAGTACATACACATGCACATTTAACAACATGGTACAGAAAGAGAGGAGTGGATTCACTCTTGTAAAGCGGCACTGCACATAAGAAATGTCCACACCCGTACACAATTTTCCAAAAATTTGATGACGTATTTAAATTTGTATGAAAGTTTTTTTAATTAGCTAGCTTTTATAGGCTTTGTTAGTGTCTTAACAGAAGAATTGGAATGGAGGAAGTCGCATAATCGTGGTTAACCTGCCTGTTGTATGGTGTGTGCGTGTGCAGAGCTTTGATTACTCCTCTAGTCCGACCATAACGCGAGGAGTGCCAGAAGTTGATTTCCAATAGCAAACGGGGATCAGAACACAGTACCGCCAGCCGCCTACTGTTACCATAAGGCAGCGCTGCCCAACTTCTCTGAATGCGAAACATTATCTTTTTTGAAAATATTTTGTGTCCCAAAAAAAAAGAAACAGTATAGAATATGGAAAATTTTAGAAATCGAGGTTGTCAACGTTTAACAAGCAAATTTAATATCAATTTTGGGTTTTCCAAATATTTCTTTAATTTTCTAATTCACGAACGATCCTGCTGCTTCCGGCCGTTGTCAGGTCAGCAGCGTGATACGTAGATAAAAAAGACTGCCGCTGCGCCGTTCAGCGGCGCTATCTTTTGTATAACTAACGGAGAACAGCCACGCGCCCTCTTTTGATATCTAGACTGTCTAACTCACGAACGTTCCTGCTGTTTCCGGCCGTTTTCACACCAGCGGCGTGATACGTAGATAAAAAGACCGCCGTTGCGCCGTTCAGCGGCGCTATCTTTTGTATAACTAACGGAGAACCGCCATGCGCGCTTTTTAGATATCTGAAGTATCTAATTCACGAACATTCCTGCTGCTGCCGGCTGTTGTTAGGTCAGTGGCGTGATACGTAAATAAAAAAGACCGCCGCAGCGCCGTTCAGCAGCGCTATCTTTTGTATAACTGACGGAGAACAGCCATGCGCGCTTTTTAGATATCTGGACTATCTAACTTACGAACGTTCCTGCTGCTTCTGGCCGTTGTTAGGTCAGTGGCGTGATACGTAAATAAAAAAGACCGCCGCAGCGCCGTTCAGCGGCGCTATCTTTTGTATAACTGACGGAGCCATGCACGCTTTTTAGATATCTAACGAACGTTCCTGTTGCTTCTGGCCGTTGTTAGGCCAGTGGCGTGATACGTAAATAAAAAAGACCGCCGCTGTACCGTTCAGCGGCGCTTTCTTTTGTATACAGTTCAAAAGATATTACGCCGCCGCCGCCAAAAGAGTATCTATTGCAATACTCTTTCGGCGACGGGTCGCGTAATATCATTTTATATTGTTAGGAAATAACTGCAGCTGGTAATTATTGAGGTTTTTTGAAAGTAACCTGGTTGTTTGTCTTTTTGCTATATTTTGATTATTGGGAGCGCTGCCTACTCGTAGATTGCGGCTATTCTTTAATCTATTATAAGTTTAAGAAAGTTTTGTGTGTGAGGGGAAGGCTCGTGGGCTGCAGACTATTGCTTGGCACGCTGCAGGTTGGCCACCCCTGATATAAACCAAACCATGTACATACATATCTAGAATTGTAAGTGAATACGGTCTAAATTTTAAAGCACGACATGGTTTAAGACGAGTTTAAATCTAGGGGTTTAGTATTAAAAATTACCTGTAGGGAATCAGCCGTTAAGTAACTTCTTACCTCTTTTTGAATGACTGTTAAACCGTATTTGAGGTGTACTTTGAGTACATTTCTTGAGGCTATTTCGTTTTGAAGCATGAGAAAGTAAAGACCCGCAACACGAATACGTACGCATACCTGTTCTCGTTCGGCATTAATAATGAGAAAGCCCCTCTAGTCTGTGTGGCCTCGACTAGTACTACTGACTGATTCACACAACACATCTCATCAGTTGAATCTTGGTGGTAGTAAGTGGAGCAGTTGTAGTAGCTGTTGTGTTGTGCTCGAATCCGTTACGAGACAGATGTGAATGTTTTTTAAAATTAAAAGTGCAAAAGTGAGTCATTCAACCATTTCGTATTATGGATACAATATGTGGAGTGACCCTCTGTGCACAATTTTTTTAATTTCAACACTGCTCAAGTTTTCACGTAGCCAAACAAACAATTCAAGTGGTGAGTTGGACTTACATGTTTCAGTAAATTAAGTTTTATAATTAGTTACATAATTTGAGGAGTACCAATTGAAACCCTGTGATTTCATATATGTATTTCGGGCACACTTCAAAAAGCTTGTAAATTAGCTTAAAATTATTAATAATTTTATAATTACTTATTAAATGTTTAAATATAGGTACCTAAAGATCGGTTTCTTTATTTTAACTTTTGGATTCTTTTCTGTTGTAGTTTATATAGTTGCAAATCAAATTTCAAACCTTCTACTTGAAGTATACATAACGTTAGTTTACTGTAACTTTATTTTTATCACTGTCTTATTATTTGAATTGAGCGGAAATGGTTGCACGGTGAGGTATCCTATATTTTCTAGTCTCTAAAATAGGTCCTTAAACGAGGATTTGATATAGACCACAACAAAATGTTTGAGAAACATAGACTAATTCCGCTCTGAATCAGGTTTGTTCTTGCTAGTGGAAACAATGTATTTCTCGAAAGCTGCCCATGATCTTTCCAGTCATTGTTGGTCTTTAAAATTATGCAACTGGGTAACATAATCGAAACAATGTTTTACCTGTTAGAAATTCGGTTCAACTGTTGGTCTCACCAGTATTATTGCTTTGATTTTAGTTTGCTCAATAAAGGTAAATTAACATAAGTGAAGGTTTGGTGAAAGTTAACTTTTGAAGTAAATCAAACTGTTTTCCTATAATTTGCCACTTTAACGTAACTGCTGCATACTATTATAATATTATAACAGTATGGTATACAGGGTGGCCCACCTTAACTGCATAATATTTTTCCGGGGTATTCTTGGGTCAAAAACGGGTCTAGAACATTTCGCCCAAAGTTTATAACAACTAACACTATATTCTGCCCACAACGCCCAAAATTACACACAACTCCCAATCCATACAACACTAAATATGACCACAAAGTCATAAATGCCCACAACGTCCTAAGTTAGGACAGAGACAGAACGTCCAACGTGACCACATCGCCCAATTCTTATTAACTGTAAAATTTCCTTCGGCTCAGCTCGGTTCATTACTTATTTACTTTAGTGTACGTACTATTCTTCTAATATTTAACGATTTATGGGGGACACAATGACCAACGCGACCACATCGCCCAGTTCGTAATGTGTCTACAAAGCCCACTATGCCCACTACGCCCAAAGTTGGTATAGGGAGAGAAGGTCCAATGCAATCACATCCCCCATTTCGAAATGTGTCCACTACGCCCACAGCGCCCAAAATTTGGACAGGGACAGAACACCCAACATGACCACATCGCTCAACTCTGATTCACCCTAAATTTTCCTTCGGCTCAGCTCGATTCATTACTTATTTACTTTAGTCCATGTACTAATCTTCTAAAATTTAACGATTTGTGGGGGATACAATGACCAACGCGATCACACCGCCCAGTTCGTAATGTGTCTACAAAGCCCTCTATGCCCACAACGCCCAAAATTAGTACAGGGGCAGAATGTCCAACGCGACCACATCGCCCAGTTCGTCATGTGTCTACAAAGCCCACTACGTCCAAAATTGGTACAGGGACAGAAGGTCCAATGCAATCACATCCCCCATTTCTAAATGTGTCCATTATGCCCACAGCGCCCAAAATTTGGACAGGGACAGAACACCCAACATGACCACATCGCCCAACTCTAATTCGCCCTAAATTTTCGTTCGGCTCAGCTCGATTCATTACTTATTTACTTTAGTCCATGTACTAATCTTCTAAAATTTAACGATTTGTGGGGGATACAATGACCAACGCGACCAAATCGCCCAGTTTGTAATGTGTTCACAAAGCTCACTACGCCCACAAAGCCCAAAATTAGGACAGGGACACAAGGCCCAACGCGGCCTCATCCTCCCAATTCGAAATGTGTCCACTATCCCACAGCGCTCAAAATGTGTACAGGGACAGAACACCCAACGTGATCAGATCGCCCAATTCTAACTTACCATAGCTGAACAGCACAATTATAAAAATTGATATTTACAGGGTATATTATCGGTTTCTGTATGCCTTTGAATATATTCAATTGATGTGGGTGCCCCGTCCGTGTCTTAACTTTGGGCGTTGTGGCCATGGTAGGCTTTCTAGATACATGTCGAATTGGGCGATGTAGGAACGTTGGGCGTTGTGTCCCCCACATATTGTTAAATACTTATTAGAAGAATAGTACATACACTAAAGTAAATAAGCAATGAACAGAGCTTAGCCGAAGGAAAATTTATGGTAAATTAGAATTGTACCACGTAGTCACGTTGGGCGTTCTGTCCCTGTCCTAACTTTGGGCGTTGTGAGCATTTTGGTCTTTGTGGTCATATTCGGAATTGGGCGATGTTGTCGCGTTGATCCTTGTGTTCCTCTAGTATACATATTGGGTGTTGTGGGCAGAATATAGCGTTGGGCGTTATAGACTTGGGGCGAAGTGTCCAGGTCCCCCAAAACAAGCAAAAAAGTCCTAATGAATATACTTATATATTCCTAAATGCGCAGTTTCGCAGATAAGCACTGATTTAAAAAAAGTTCGCAAGTAACAAATGACTAACTAAAATAAACGGTTACAAAAGATGTTCAATGTGGCTCTTTCTTTAATAAGTTTAGAGTAAACAAATTGTATTTAGATAACTCTATATGCAAAAATCAAGCGGATTTAGATCTGGGGAACGAGGCGGTAATAGCACAGGACCTTCTCGCCCAATTCAGTTATTGCCGAATGTTTCGGTTAAATAGTTCCTTACTTCTACGTAATAATGTGCGGGTGCTCCATTATGCATAAAAAAAAGCATTTAGACGAGTTTGTAACGGCATGTTATCAAATATTACGCCCAAATTGTTTCGTAGGAACTGAAGGTATGTAACTCCTGTTAGCCTGCTTGGAAGAAAAATGGGTCCTAGTAATTGATCTCCTATAACTCCAGTCCAAATGTTGATAGAAAAGCTCCTTTGACGACGTGTCTTAACTACTGCATGGGGATTTTCATCGTTCCATATGTGCTTATTAAAAATCTCGTTTCTCGTAAAAGTGGCTTCGTCGGTAAATAAAACATTCGCCGGGAAATGAACGTTTACTTGTTCTTGAAGTATAGCCCAACGACAAGAAGCTTTTCTGATTTCCTTGTCTCCTTTTGTTAAAGTTTGCACCGGTTGATAGTGAAAGGGATGTAGAGGCTGCTTCTTAAGAATTGCTTTTGCTCACATTTTCCATGGCGGAAATTCGTCTTGCATTGGTTGTTAGATCTTCTTCAACTTTCGCCAAAATTGCTTCTTCCAACTGCACAGGTCTAACATTTGCTCCTTCTCTTGTTTCTTTCACTTCTACGCTTCCCGTCTCTGGAATATTTGTAAATATGTGGGGGTACGGTAAACGTCTGTAGGGATATCGTTCTCCATACAAACGCAATGCAAACAACGAATTTCCATAGGATAAATAATAAACAGAAACCATAAATACGAACTCTTCTACAGGATATGTAATCGGGGCCATGACAACAAATAGGAAAAACGTCTAATTAAGATACTCCAAACAACAAGGAAATATGAACAGAAATGTAGTAAGCGTACGTAAATGTTCAGAACATACAGTTTACATATCGTGTGATGTTTATTTTCGAAATTATGTATGTATTTACGAATTTTTTGACCCACGAATGTATTATGCAATGAAGGTGGGACACCCTGTACAGTCTGTTTATGAGAACTGTTTTGAATCGATTTTTATATCAGATGGCACAAATTTGGTTAACGGGATCCGTCCTAGGGATCCAAAATCAAATGTAACTTTTTACGGCAAATCTTTATAGTATAAGCGAACTGCGACCAATGTAAAAGGCAGTGCGTATAGTGTACCACAAAGTATATTAGTTAAAAAGTTAAGAAAATTTGATAAATCTGGACTCTGGCGTTGTGTGTTTGATTTTACCGTATTTTTGCACTACTTTGGACAATTTCATCTTGGGTATGTTGCTTACTAGTTCAAAAATGCTTATGTAGAAAATTTGCAATTTTATTTAAATACGGTGGCAACGCTAACGCAGATTTTAGCTTATTGGAGCCACTTTAGTAGTCCCTTAGTTTGAAATTGTAGTATTTTTGCTGCAGAATGTCAAAATAATTTTTTATTAGTCGCACATTTCGAGAAACCACTTAACAAAAGATCTCCGTCCTTCAGCTGTGAGGTTAAACACACTATCCATAGTGTGGATTAACATTAACATTAAGCTCGTCTTTCTTTCCGAATTCTGTAAATCATTGGAGCCATGGCAATCTTTTAAATCCTTAATCTTGTGAAGTTTAGCAAACAGCAAATGGTGAAATACAACTCACATCTGGATCTGCAAAACAAGCGCTTGGTTCCGAACACTGGAGTTTTCTGTTCGACCATCTCCAACATTTGCTGTTTTTGCTTCTATTGCTTAGGAATTTTTTCCTTGCCACAATTGATGGATTGTGAAAGCAAATAATCTTGGTTTTTCAAGTGTTACATTAGCTGTGTTGGGTACATTCCAGTTTCGGAAGCTTGTTCTGAGTTTCCGTTAGCTTTACCGTAGTGGATAGTCATAATACACAAGAGATTTCCGTTTCACCTTTAAAATTATACGGGCCTGGGTTATTTTTCACCATAAGGGAAAATTTGGGCATGCAAATAGTAAACTAATGCCTAATCTAGAATAAAAATTAATAAAAATTCTGTAATAATTAATGACAGCTATATCCGATAGGGGTCGTTTTTTAATAGCAACCCGTTACTTCGTAGATATATGTTAACGTACGCGATAAAAGAAAATTTATAGCCACTTGTCTACGGCAGCGAGTTGTTTTAAATCTCATTTTGCTTTTGGTTTTATGATCAATTACGCAGAGTCTTCTGTAGCTTCCTGTTAACTTGCATTATTACTATTAAAATGCCAAATACAGGAAGTAGTTGTAATTATTTCTTGAAGCAGGCACTTAAATTTCAAGGAAGTATGTTATACCATAATTTAATAAACGTTATTTATAGTAGTTTTCCGTTGTTTATTTTGTATAGATTTTTATTTATTTATTTTACCTAGACACTGATTTCTATTTTTATATCTTAATCTTAAAATCATAGGAAAATATTTATTGATTTTGGTATATAACGGCTTGATTTTTTTTAAATAAATGCTAATTATTAAAGGACAAGGATATTGCAATCGTTGTGTTGGTAGCACTACATGTGGTTTTATAATTATAACATAACCTATAATTATCTCATTCTAAAGGGTATTTTATACCCATTTTCAGTTTATTATTCTTATACTCGGTTGTGTTTTTATGACTAGCGCTTAATCGCTGTTGTATAAGAAACGGTTAAACCCACCTTGCCATGTGAAGTAGATATTAAGTTTAATACATATTACCGTAAACATAATTCTCTTCAAAATTTGACGTTGCAGTTTGGAGTTCTACAATATTTTTCTATTAAACTATATATTTCCTTCAAAGAATGGTGAATTAACCGAAATATTAACTAAATTTTCAAAACTTGTTGATTTAGTGGGGTAGTCACATTACCATTACAGTCACACTCCCCCCTTCCCATTACAGTTACCTATTTTGAAATTTAAAGTTCTATAATCACCCTGTATGTGCCACTCATGAAAGTAAAAATCCGTCTATGACAAGCTGGTGATTTAAGTAGAGTTAGTCAAATTTGTATTAAAATAACCTCTGCATTTCTGACTTTAATTCGAAAATATGCGAAGTAAAGTCGGTATTTGTATATACAATGCGGTCGTACAATGTCCTCCCTCCTTACTAACTTTTGAACGACTTTATATTTCTTTACAAAATTTTGTGTGCTTTAATAGGAGGCTAAATGCTATTTTTCAGTCTACATTTACATTTTATAACTTTTAAAATGGCGGCTAGGTGTCATCTTGAACTATTTTTTAAATGGCAATGGGGTTCGAGTGACACCTGATTTGAAAGGTATTTTAATTCTGCGTCTGATGCTTGAGTTTCATAAAAAAATATTCATCCAGAAAAATGACAAGTTCGAACATTCGCCATAATTATTGTTAGTATCACCAGTTTTAACACTCAATATTCAAACGTGAGCAAACACAATAACCGAATTAAAGTGACAGAACAGAAACACTAATTATTTCAATTGTTTTTGTTTGCTTAATATCAGAAGCAGATAATATGGAAGTCTGTCATTTGTTTTTGAATCTATAAAATTTTCCCAAAATATGGAATTATACTCTACTCAATGAGGCCTTTCAAATTAAGTGTCACTCGAACCCTATTGCCATTTTAAAAATAGTTCAAGATGGTGCCTAGTCGCCATTTTGAAAGCTATAAAATTTAAATATGGGCTAAAAAGTAGTATTTAGCCTCCCATTGAAGCACACAAAATGTTGTAAAGAAATATCAAGTCGTTCAAAAGTTAGTAGGGGGGAGGACATTTTACGACCGCTTTGTATATATACAAGGTGTATCAGAAATAGGTATAAATATGGTAGATTACAATATATACAAACTAGAAAAAACATTTCTTTGGCAATGGGACCCTTAAGATATGAGAAAATAATAATTGAAAATTTGACCCAAAATGGTTTGAGTACCGCAGGATAATAACAAAAATTTCTTATCACCTGCCACAAACCAATACTATTAGGTAGGTCAGTAATTTTTATTCAGTCTGTTGTTGTTATCACAAGCCAGACAAGTTTTTACGTGTTTGCCACTTTGGATTTACTTTACAATTAGGTAATAACCTTCTACAGCTTAAACGCATTTTCTATGTATCATCAGCAGCTCTCAAACAAAATTATATTTTATTTTTTAATTCAAAAAATTAAACTTAATGATTTTTGAAGAATGAATAGTGCAATTGAATTCTACTTGAGCCAGTGTATTACTGGTGTAAATATTTGTTCCTATTTCTGATACACCCTGTATATATCACATATCTGGTATGAATTTCTCATATCACTGCTAATATTAGAGGTTGTTTTTCATATCCTTTAAATTCGCCATTTACCGATATAATTTTTCAGAATTGAAATTAGTAAAAAACGAGTTTTACAACAAATAGGAAGCTTTTATTGATTTCAGGTCAGACAACTTTCCGTTTACAATTTAAAAATGCAAATGTGTATAATGACAATTCTTTATTTATCAATATGAGACTATATTTCCGTAAGCTGAAGTACAAATGTTGATGCTTCATATGGTTATGTAGTTATTTTAGTTCTATTATAGTTCACATATCTGAAACGAAGTATTGATATGTGATGCATTTCTCATATTACTGCTCATGTTACAAACAATATCCTTTAATTTCGTCAATTACCGATATTATTTATCAGGTTCGAAATTAGCAAATATCGAATTTTACAATAAATGGGAAGCTTTTACTGATATCAGATCAAAAATATTTAGTTTAGATATTAGATTAGCATTCTTAATAACAAATGTTTTTCAGCCGTTTTTTAACATATGTGTTTTCTTTTTCATACATAAAATTAATTTCACATATCTGAAAGTATTTTTAGATATCAGAAAACAATACTCTTATCTGAGGTGCACTTCAGATATAAATAATTCACTTCACATATTATTAAACAATAATAATTACTACGTGGTTTTAAAAGTAATTTCAGTTGTTTTAAATTGGTCATAGCATTCCTAGATTTCCTATGACTTATACTTATGGATTCGATATTACGTTTACTTGCAACCAAATTTAATAAAGAATGTACAAAAAGGCGCTCTTTCCCGTAATTTATAATTACAGTAAATCTATTTATAAACGACGGATTACACCGAGTGAAACACGTTACGAGAGGACAAAACGGTAAGCATTCTTGACAATAAACTACAGTTTTGTGTGGGACTGAACCGTCAAGATAATCAATTTAAATGATTTTTATACACAGTACTTTTTTTGAAAAAAAAAGGTGGTGGAACGATCACCCCATTACTAAAAATATATATATTCAACGTGTTACAAACATCAAATTTTAGGAAATTCTTTTAAAACTTTTAAAATCAATCGAAAAAAGATGGTGGAACGCCGTTCCAGTGCGTTCTATGACAAAAAAAGCACTGTTTATACATATATACACTGTGGATCAAAGTTAGTGTGCGGAGTTATGTTCAAAATATAATAGACACAGATTTGATATTGTGTTTAATCCGGTTTAATCTATTTTATTTATTTCCTTATATCGAGAAAACCGTAGATTATAAAATAGAATTTGAATGTTTTACAACGTTCTATTGTACTATACAGGGTGGTGAATTTTTCGATGCTCACCATTGGCGTCTCGGAAACGGTAAGAGATACGAGGTCGGTTAAATTAGAGAAAAGTTGCGCTTTTTTTATAGCGATTAAGAACCTGAAAAGAAATCCTGGATATTTTGATTCGTTCCTAATTATCACGAAAAAACTGAAAATTGAGATTTTAGAAATAAATTATTATCTTCCCTACCATTGACGCCATTTCAATCATACTTGGTAACCACACTTTTGAGAAATTCTTCGGTTTGGGTTTTCTGGATTCAGTCAGCACATTCACTTTATTAGCAATAATTCCTTTTCTATACGGCCCTCGCGGTCTTCTAAATCTGCCACAAACAGCAAAATCTCTTGAAGTCGTTGGAAATATTGTTCGGTGGGGTAGCTGTCTCTCTGGATACAAATTTACATAATTTTCAGCTTAGAACTTCTACTGCTGTGCATGTAGAGAATTACAATACACGTTAAAGAAACTCTACGTACACCACTTAAACGCAATCTGTATATTTTGTCATTAAACCAGATCATTTGTTGCCTGTCAGTATCAACTGTTTTTTAAACGGCGCGCACTTTGCAAATTTAAATAATAATCTGCTGTTTTGAATTTGTTATCTCGTTATGGTTAGACCAATAAAATGTTTACAGTATTAAAGTAGTTTAAATGACAGTTAGTAATACAATCTCTCACTTTACATATTGTTTCAATTGTTTTTTTAAAGCCAAACCGATTTTACGAATTATTGACACAAGTTTTAAAATTTAAGCAGGTTTTTTGGACGAAAAAGGTTGTGTTGGTTACCAATTTGAAAAGCTAATTTTTTGTCTATCTAATGGTGTGATAATTCAATATAGCGACCGTAAGGAATAAAAAGTTGACTATCGCAGATTGAAATCTAGAAGGCCTACAAAATGTCTGTCAATTGTAGGGAAGATAATAATTTATTTCCGAAATCACAATTTTCAGTTTTTTCGTGATAAATCAAGAACGAATCAAAAATCCAAGATTTTTATTCAGATTTTTAATCGCCATGAAAAAGCGCAACTTTTCTCTTAACCGACCTCGTATCTCTTACCGTTTTCGAGATGCCAATAGTGAGCATCGAAAAATCTACCACCCTCTATACAGAGTGATTCAAAAGATATGAAAAAACTTTAACTACGTATAGGTGTGGTTATTTAATCCCGAAATTTTCTAAAATTTAATATTTAAAGAGTTATCTAACAAAGTTTCGAATAGAAATAGCAACTAAAGTACATTCACCTGATTTCCACCTTTTCAAACTGAAGTTTTCATTTCTGGGTCAGACTTCATCTGGTTTTCACATTGAACTGTACATTATTCTTGATTGGAAATCAGACTTATCAGATAATCAGATTTATCAAGATATTTTTTATTTATTGAATTAGAGGAAAAATTGGTTAATTTATTCTTTATTCTGATTGGTTGTTAAAAATTTGATCCCGCGATTCTGGCGTGACATTTGAGCTTATACACGTGAATTTTTCTTTTAATTTATTGTAGAATATTCTGTAAGTGAGTCTAGAGTCTAGACTCAAAACAGGATATTATTTTTGGTTTTTGTTTTGTTTGCATTGACCGTAACTAGGGTCCTTTGCTAATGACATGTTTAGGAAGAACTTGAAAGTGTTAGTTAGCTGAAACTTAGTTTTGGTCATGGGAGCGCTTGTTAGTTCGTTCGTCGTACTTTTGTTATTTGTTGTACAATAATTAATTAAAAGCGCGCTAATGTAAAACATAGAAGTTGCTTTATTATTTCGTCACCGTTTTAAGCAAGTGTTGGATCCCGAAATTGTTAAAAAAATTATAATAAAGCATTTTTACGATTTCTTATGAGGGATCTTCATCAACCATCATTCCCTAGGGTAATTATTTTCGACTGTTAAGTACACATGTGATTTGAGTTCGACAAGTCTAGAACTTCCAAGTTTACAAAAGCCAAGTAAAAATATTCCTCGATAATGTGGACTATAGAGAAGTTGGAAGAATAAATTAATAATAAAAAAAATGTTGCTGAGAATTGATACAAATGCACTTCAGGGGAAACCGAATATTCGCAACCTATAAGTATTACCGCATATAGTAGACGGCGTTGTCGGCCGATACTTTTCATGTCTGTGTCATAAGTTTTTTATTAAACATATTTTTTGCTTAAGTTAATTATAAAATTTATGATACAGAAGTTATTTAGACATAAAAAGGTGTACTTACTTGATGTGTATAAAATGTACCGTTTCAAGGAAAATACACCTAAGTATTTTAATGCATTTGTTGCATATTTTCAAGTTGCTATCTGTCAGATTGACAATATTAAACCGGTGTATTGTTGTTTTTCAGAGTTATTATCAAATTTATTAAGTAGTTGTTGCTATGTTAAGTGTTTTTTATTTGTTTTTATAGTTTATATTTATTAAAATTTACGATACGAAATAAATCAGCCGACAGTGCCCTCTAGAATATGCGGTAATGCTTATACTTATACGTTGAGAATATTCAGGTTCCCCTGAAGTGGATGTGTACCAATTTTCAGTTTATCGGCCATTTTGTTTCTGAAATATACCAGATGTTAAAACTACTGTTTTCTTCTTTAAGGCCTACGTGACACACCACAGAATTTTGTATAAAATTATGTTCAGAATTTTTTTACAAAGTGTTATTACAGCAAAAGTTTGTATAAAATTCGATGCGCAAACGAGCAATTTTTAGTGTTTATCAACGATCATAGAGGGCAGAGACGTGTTTACACCGCCGCGCCGACACTCCGCGCACTTTCTCTTATCTCGGTTTCGTTTCGTGTAAAATAAATAAATTCAAGCTATGCACGTATGCATTAATCTAATATTATGAAATTCTGATAGAATTCTACATTATCGACAGTCACATGATTATTTTGACAGTTTTCTCACAGACGTCAACGTAATTTGCACCTATTTTGTACAAAATTCTGTTCTGTGAAATACGTGTTTTGCACAATTATGTACAACATTTTTAGCAGTTTCATGCAGGCCTAAGGAAGCACTTTTGTGCCAAGGTATGCTTGGTTTAATCGGTCCCATTTGACCTCAGGAAGCTGTAGTTAAGCTGTGTGCCTTTACTTTCAGGTTACCCTGTATATGTAGTATACAGAGTGATTCATAACATACGGAGGAGACTGACCAAAATAAAGTTTTTTTTCTTTATAAACTTTTGACCAAAACCCAATATTAAGAAAATTACAGTAAGTTAAAGTTCTTATAAATTAACTCCCACTTTGAATACCGCTAATATTCATGAGGAAGAGTTAAAGATAATATCATTGTTTTCGCGTTTCCATGGAAACCTAGTTCTTACTAAACTTTATTACTGATACTTTAAATTGAATTCTACAGAAAACACCTAAATTCTTTAGCTGCTCCATTAACAATACTCATAAGTGATA
>JABXWE010021034.1:0-15098 GCA_014611495.1 Limonius californicus | reverse complement strand
ATATACCTTAGGCAGAAAGTCCTTCCTTAAGAAGTTATAGGGCCTTAAAGTTCAATTTTTTATTTTTTCTTTTTAGTGTAATTTCCACAAATCTAAAGATATTTCTTTGAAATTTGGTACACATACTTACCATTATGTAGTACAGTCACAGAATTATTCTCATTAACCAGACTTGACCGCAAGAGGGACTTAACCTAATACTGAAATTTTATTTTGGCTCTAACTTTGTTATTAGTAGAACGTTTTAAAATTTTATTTTATTTTCTGAAAGAGAATTAAAAAATACAAAAATAAGGTACTCTTAGTTCATACGCGTAAAAGTAACCGTTTGCCTTAAAACGCTTGTCCCAAATTTTGGGTTGTTGTAAGGACGTGCAATTATCAGGTAGCCATGATCACAAAAACAATGGATAGTGCTTGTGACCTACAGCAAAGAACAATGCTAAGTCAATTAAATACTTTGGTGTTATAGAAATTGTATTTTTTAATTTCTGTTTTGGATTTACGAAAATGCAGCAACGTTCGTTATGTCCAAGCGTTTTCGTTAATGAAACAGAAATAAAAATACAATTTTTATAGCACCAAAGTATTAATTTGACTTAGCATTGTACTTTACTGTAGGTCACAAGCACTATCCATTGTTTTTGTGATCATGGCTACCTGATAATTGCACTTCGTAACGACAACTCAAAACTTGGGACAAGCATTTTAAGGCCAACGGTTGCCTCTACGCGTATGAACTAAGAGTATCTTATTTTTGTATTTTTTAATTCTCTTTCAGAAAATAATATAAAATTTTAAAACTTTCTACTAATAACAAAGTTAGAGCCAAAATAAGATTTCAGTGTTAGGTTAAGTGCCTCTTGCGGTCAAGTCTGGTTAATGAAAATAATTCTATGACTGTACTACATAATGGTAAGTATGTGTACCAAATTTCAAAGAAATATCTTTAGATTTGTGGAAATTACAATAAAAAGAAAAAATAAAAAATTGAACTTTAAGGCCCTATAACTTCTTAAGGAAGGACTTTCTGCCTAAGGTATATTAGGTTTAATCGGTTTATTTTTACCTAAAGAATCTATGATTAAACGCTGGCCCATTCTTTCTGAGACACCCTGTATAATGCGCCTGTTATTATCTGTTGGTAGCAATTTATGCAACGCAGGAATTTTGTATGGGAACAGTTTCAAATCTTTGCTGCCAATGGTGTGGTAGGTACCTAAAGATAATTCAATATTTTGGGACAGTTTTCGTAAACATATGCTATGCTCGTCATCCATATGTTCACGAACATCATGAATTACATCTTCAGTACGAAACCTTGGTCTGCCACTTCTCTTCTTCCGAGTAACGCTTTCGGTATCACGAAAGAAGTTACACGCTTTCTAACTGTGGTATTAAAAGCTCCTTCAAGAAAAATCGATTTTAGGAAACTGTTGTCGAAACTCTTTCATACATAGCTGCGCACTGTAAATCCACTCCTAAAATACGATTCAATCATAAATTTGTTATGACTCACGGAGAAACCATTGTCAGAGTGATGACAATTAATGAATTACCTAGAAAGCTATCAATGAACTCTTCGTATTTTATGTACAGTAACAGTCGTTGAAAATGTAGCTGGGTATATTACTTTGGCTTCCATAATTTAAAAAAATATATACCTTATGTATGTAAGTTCAGTTTAAACTGTTTGACGGTTTGGTAACCCATCTAAAAAATTGATACTTGTAACATTTTAAACATATTTAAAGCAGAATCTTAGTTTAAATTAGTGAAGCCGTGTTTACGTTAGAAACAGCAGATGTATCATTGTGAATGGCCGCAACTGTACATTGTGCGTCCAATTAATGTTTGGTAATTATTTATAAAATATATACCTACCTTTACGGTTTAAGCATATATATTGTGATGGATTTATATGCGTAGCGTAATTAATTGTATTTATTAAAAAAAAAAGGATACATGCATGTTTAAATCATATCTTAGAGGTTGATTCTTTTGTGGAAGGTATCTAAGAGCGCGTCAATGCAGGGTTGTTTCTTGTTTGATTGGAATCACAGTCGAGGCATTTGCTATGGTATTCCTGAACACAAAGAGTGAATTTATTAAAAATCTTCTTTAAAAATGTAACCAACACAACAAAAATATAATAAAAAGGTGACATGACTTGCCAATAAACAGTATTCAGATCCAGCTCTGGGATATTTAATCATACATGACCATAAATGATATTAAAAGAAGCTTTCCGGAAGGATATTTTTTATGGCAGTTTGGAAATCAGGAATGGATGGAAAATAGAACTTTTGGACGCGCTGATAGTGTTTCTGAAATCAGAATGTGCGTAAAAAGTGGCGTCAATGAACTATTAACAAATTTATAATTTCATTTCAAATGTCAAAAATTTGTATTAAAAATTAATTTTAAGATCCAAGTTACCTATCTGTAAATTCATGATTGTATGCATCGTATCTAAGGAGATTTTGTCTGTTACTATGATGTTTGTTGATAAAACAATGAAAAAGAGCGTCCTTTTTGCCTTCGATAAGAACGCAAGCAATTTTATGTGCTCCTGTAATCAAAATTGTTAAATTTGATATAAACGTTATTGTTGATAAAAATAAAAGTATAAGGTTGAATATAAAAAGTGTTTGTTTATCTACAAGAGTAAACAGCTTACCTGTGCAGATAAAGGGTTTATCTTACAAAAGTATCCACGTAGAAGATTTTCCTGGGGCTTCGAAAACAGCTTACCTGAAATTCAATCCCGAGAATTTTAACTTCTAGAACTTCCTAAGTAAATGAAGCGAATCAACAAAAAAGTACGATTATAATAATAACAATAAGAAGGATACCAGCACGTACCTGTGAACTTCATTTGTCACCATTGTCTATAAATTAAAGCTGTTTGGTAAACATAGAAAATTAGTCATTTAGCATTAAGCCGACTGTGAGTCATGATAACAGAACTGTCATGCTTTATTTAACCTATTCATGTAATGCGCAGTCATAAAATTTAAAGCCATAAACTGAACCTACTCTACCTGAGGTGATTTTTCATGCTGTACCGAGCTATTGACCGTGGTTTAAATTTGGTATATTTTATACACTAAATTCGGCTATTTTCATATTTAGCCTGGCGCCCAATTGAAAGTTGTTTATCATAAAATCTATGTAAAAGAAACATATGATATGTTATGTTTTTAAAAAACTGTTTAAACAAGTTAAAAATTATAAAATCATTTATTTACTATTTAATTTAATTCATTACAATATAGAATGCAGAAGATAACCAAACACTGTAATAATTGACATTACTGTGGAGTAAAGCCCACAGACATTTGCTTGTACAGTTGGAATTTATAATAAAAAATTGTATAGTTTAAGAATATCGCTCAGGACTCTAAACAAGTTGAGTTAATTATGACAAATTCAAAAGCTACTTTGTTTACAACTGAAATATATTACCATAAGTTGTAATATTTCACTGCACAGTGTATTATTCATTTACAGTAACAAGCTGTCGCCGTCAACATGTAGGCAATAGTGTGGTATTATTAATACGTAACATTACGCCAACATGCCAGTTATCCAACAAATATTAAAGTTGCTGCAGCTGCGAACAACTCGTTTTAAGTTATTCACAATGAGTAAATTTTAGCGGATTTGTTTCTATATTTTATAATTAAAATCTACAAAGACAGTGAAGAAGAAAGCTAACAAAAGAGGAAAATAAATTCTGTACTAATACGTTCAGCTTGTGAATTATCCCAGTAATTAATCACAGAGATATTGCATTTCATTTGTATTAGTTTCATTTTGGTATCAATGGCAATATATATAATTATATCTATTGTAATCTTCAGATTAAAAACAGTTTCTACAATACTTTACAGTTCATTAGAAAGCTAATAAACTGCTCCTTCAGGAGTAACTGAATTGATTTTAAATTGGTGAATGATTATGGATGTTCACATTTATAGGAAATAAATACTAATTCGCTTCTGAGAATAAGTTTCAGTTATTTGATTGGTGAAACGTTATGAGTTACGAGAAGAAATATTAACATGAGTAAAAGTAAGATTAGTTAAAGTATATAATTTGTATAAAAAGATATAGTAAATTTCTTCTATGACAATTGTTCTGAAAAGTTCTCAGAATGAAGTAGAGATAGCACCAGCAGTGTGCTGAAATTATTATCGAAAGGAGCATATGAACACCTTTACCATATCAAGTAATTGTTTGTATACTTTTTTAAATATAATTATTAATAGTGAATGTATCAAAAAATAAAAAAAAAGCTGATCCCCAGCGGGCTGTGGAATGAAAAGTCACGTCTTTTCTAGACTAAGGGAATGTTTATAATGTCAATTTCAGGTTAGGTTGTGTTAGCTGGAATTAAATAATAATGAAACTTCATTTTTGAAGCAGAAATCTTTTATTGAGCAACAGTAAAAGAAATGAATAAACTTGAACTAATGTAATGATCAGAATAAATGTTGAAAATGTCTGCCTTCTTCCTCCAAACATTTCTGAACTCGTCTTCTCATACCTTCAAAAACATTTTGTAATAATTGAGGTGAGTTGTTAATTTCTTGATAGTTTTCTTCAATTCTAAGTTTCAGTTTGTGAGATTTAAAAATGGTGTTTTTCAAATAGGGCCATAGAAAAAAGTCCAAAACAGTAATATCACAAGAGCTAGGGAGCCAGGGTGTTGCAGTATTCCTACTAACGAATCCGTCATCAAAATATTCGCGTAAAAAATTAATTGTATCTGCAGCTGCATGAGCTGTTGCGCCATCCTGTTGCAGAAAACCATCCCGTAGCTCATCATCGTGAAGTTCATTTAAGAAAGGTGGCAGTAATTCGTTCCTGTACCTTGCTGCAGTTAGCGTGCCTTCGAAAAATATTGGCCCAACTAACCTACGACGACTCATTCCAACCCAGACTATTATTTTCTGTGGATGAAGGGGAGCTTTAATTGTAACGTGTGGATTCTTGCTACTCTAAATCCGCATATTCTGTGAATTAACATACCCATTAAAGTAAAACCAGGCATGGTCGGTAAAAAATGGCAACTGTGTAATATGCATGTTGTATGCTCTACGGAGAGTATTTTTGCAGTTACTGTGGAAAACGATTGAAGCATATTTATTATATAATTAGTATTGTTATCTAGGCCAGTCGACGCTTTTGACAACAATCAATAGTTAAACAATTCATTTTCACATGACCATGAGGTAGAATTACCGGCACTTTTTTTATATAGTAACCAATCATTTTCAGTACCTAAACACAAATTACTTATGAATAAAAAGAATGAAAATAACGGACAAAATCAAACCAGGATTAAAAATTTTCTATAAATGAATGGAATTATTCAAAATGACCACCACCAACGTTATGACATTCTGCACATCTCACTGCAATTGAACTTTGTGAATTATTTACCATACCTCCCCAAACATTAACACCGTGTCGATATTATGACATCGAACATGAGTTGCATGAGGGTTCTCATCTGCTCACACATGATTATTATGAGTATTGGATACCCAAGCCTGCGTAAATGTCACCTCATACCATAAATGGATGACCACCACCACCTTTTCTTAGACCAACACTTCCTCTTTCTCGTAGTCGTTGGTCAGTTCATTTATTAACTGTGTGGTTTGGACGTCTTCTATTTGGATAGTCTTCAGCATATAGCCTTGCCGCTGCATTACAATTACCACCAACCGCTCGAAGAATCCAAATCATGCCATTGTACTCAACAAACGTGTATTCTATTAATGCAAGTAAAACGGAATTTACAAAAAGAACAGAAAAATGTTTTATAGTTGTTGAATTCGGAACACCAGTGTCAAATTAAATAGAAATTAGTTTTGCTCGGATTTGTCTTGATGCCATGTCTAAATCACGGATTTTCAAAAAAAAGGTTAAAACTCTGCAATTTGAACTTGTGCAGAAGTCATTTTTATTGCTAATATCCTAAGTTTATTGATGAAGAAGCTCGTGTGAAGAAACTAGTCTGCGAGGAATAAATATTTTAGTTATTTTGTTTCAGTATGCATTGCTGAACAACGCTACGTGGCATTTCATTCCAATCTTTATACCGTGTCTGGGCAGTATGGGTAATGCCCAATTCATCACTTTGTCCATAAGCGATGCACATTTTAAAATATCGATTTGCGAAGTATTTTTCACTTTCATATCAATGAATTTGATCTTTTCCTGTTACATACAAAATAGTATCCGTTTATGGTAATGTACGTCTAAACTCTCACAGGTTCGCTTTCTATCCCAGTATAATTCCATACCATCACATCGGCATGTTTTGACCCAACAATGAACTTACCCATTGATGATTAATACATGTGACTAAATAAAGCTTCTGGTGCATTATATTACCTACGAGTATTTTACACTTGTGATTGGCGGTTAACCGAAAAAATTAAAATAAGTTAATTGAGTCAAATATTATATGAACACAATGGTAGTTATTGCAATGTATGTGTTACACTAATGTTTTTTAATTGTACGGTAGCTTCGAGTCGAATTTGCAATCTTAACGTAATCTAAAAATAATACCTAATTATATCTGTAGAAATAATAGCTATTATAACACATATTCACTAATTTAATGAATAAATAGTGACCCTGCAAATTTAATTCTATTACGATATTGCATCAAATTGTTGAATACTGTGTAACCGTAGTTTTATGGTACATTCCTTTTAGAACAATGGATGCTATAAATGTCGAAATATTACTTTATGAAAGTTAATTGATTTACGATAACCTTTCAATTTTGAAATATGCTTTGATCGATACGTCAACAAAGAGACTTGTCAGGAGTCATGTCGCATATTGAGCAACTATTAGAACAGAAGTTTTAATAAAATTTCTATTAGTGTGCTCAATAAGCGACCTCTAGATACACATGCTATATTTGCCCCTGATGTCATCACCGGAAACGTAAAGTCTGGATCCGGAGAAAGTCTATGTATTTCGGTGCGGCTTCCTAAATTTTTTAAGTAATCCGCCGTAAAATACGGATTTTACTCTCACTGAGCGACAGTTTAGTAACACCAAGTGCTACTGTGACCGTGAATTTAATTGGTTCTCTACGAACGATCCCAAGACTGAAAAGTAGTAATTGACATAAGCAAAATAAATGAGTAGTTATTTAACAAGATGGTTTTACTTCCCTTTTATAATAAACCTAATTGAATTTATAGTAGTAGCAATTACTTTTAATACCAGGAATAAAATAAAAATTTTTTTGCAATAATTAGTTCCTTAAACCTGTATTCATTCATTGAAAATTTGTAATAACCAATCAATAAAAAAAGAGGCGGATATTCTGAAAACTAATTATAGAGACGTTCTTCAAAACATATTAATTACATCAAACATATTTTATTTGAATAAAATGTAGATAGGAACATAGTATGGGTGTGATCAACAACACTTTTAATAAAGGCTGATTATGGAAGGCAAAATGTGTGTCTTTAGTTACCTCATACAGTTTATGATATTTATTTATATTATTTAGCAGTTGTCGGGGTAATAATTTTCAATCTAGAACACAAAATATATACTTCTAAATGCGCAACAACATAGGTAAGGAACTTATTATAAGTTTTTTAAAGTCTGGTCGACGTTTGATTTGCTTAATAAACATGGTTGTATTCTTTAGAAGTTATAGTTAATGAATAATAGAATTACATAGGCATGTTTTAGAGGGGATTAGCTATCACTGTATTATAGTTTTTGTTCCATATATTGAAAATTACAGTGCACATTCAGGTTAAACAAATAGAGAAATGACGACGCGGTCTAAGCCCGAAGAGATGACTTCATATGGTTTTGAATATTTAATTTTCTTTGACATTGTTTCGTTACATTAATATAATGAGAGAATTGTACTTCGATACTTAAATTAGAAAAAAATGTGAATCGTTACTAATTATGCGTTTTTGTTCTAGGTAAGTTTACCAGAAGTGCGTGGTCCTTCGCCAAACTATTTGAACAGCCTACCTTCGTAGTTAATCGGAAGCCTTGGCGATCGGTTTGTATAATCAAAACTGAGATGAACTACAAAAAAAGACAAGTCAGGAGTTTCAAATGAACTAAATAAAACTTATGTTAAAGCAAATATTTTTTTAAATTGAAATTAAGCTCTACCGAATTCAGAAGCTCATTAGATACTTCAGGTTTCTTCTTAATTAAATACATGGATTTAAATCGTTCATATTTCAGTTTTAAGCTGTTTTTACATCAGAGGCGTATTAAAAGCATTATAATTGAAAATATTAAATTAAAATCTTTCTTTTCCCATTTGAAATAACCATACAGCAATGATCAAAATTTGTAGATAAAGACTGTAAGTGATATCTTCTTTCTTCTCTGTATAATATCGAATCCTTAATAGCTTCTGCCACTTACTATTCAATTAATGCTAACAAGAATTTCACAACCAATTTCTATAAATTCGCCAAGAATATACAATTCAAACCCCTATTTTTGAAGAGCTTTGAAATTACTTCAATGAATGTCAGCGTATGAATCAATGTAACTTAATTATTCCCAACTCATTTAATATAATACATAGGAAACGACTTGTTTGTAATAAAATTATTGCATAGTTTGGAACAAAACCTACCTTAATGTCTTATTTAAATCGACAGTACTATATCCCTGTTTCAATATAAATCAGAACGTAATGCAACTGCAAATGAACAACGCTAATTAATCGTATGGTGCGATATAGATTACGAGGATGGTTCAACAATTACTGTCCCTAACGTAGAAGGCATTGACCGACAAATAATTTAATTTAAATTTCTTCCTAGAGACGTTACTTATTGACATTAATGTATGTCAAGTCGCAGGTGCCTATTTTCTTGTTCATAAAAGTTATACATTTAATACTACTGTGCTTCTGTTGAAATGGAAAAATTCAAGACAAAGGATGTGATGAAATACCTTCTTAAGAAGGGTTTCTCATCGCAGGAAATTTATAATGACATGTCCAGAGTGTTGATTGATTTTACTCTGTCACATGAAGTAATTACGAATTGGTGTCGGAATTTCAAATTGGGAAGAAAGTCGTGTCAACCTGCACCAGGTGCTGGGCCACCAAAAACCAGTTGTCATTCAAGAAAATATTCATTCGGTCCATGATATGGTACTGAGTGATCGAAGAATCACGATCAAATACAGGGTGTCCCACGACAAGGTCACTACTTCGTGTACGTAATCTTTAGACCAAATATAGTTAAAACTTCTAATAAAGTAACCGTTTTCAAAATACAGAGTGTTAAATTAATATTTATTAAATAGTTACAATTTCAGAAAAGCCAATATTTATTTCTATTAGTGTTTAAATTCCCTATAAAGATTGTTCAAAATGGCCACCGTTGTTCTCGAGACACATTCTGACTCTACTTAAGAGAAATCTGGTTGCCCTACGTAACATATCATAGTTATCCCGAAATAGTTCTGCTGTCTCAAAAATGCGTCTCCTAATATCTTCAACAGTCTCTGATGGTGTTTGGTATAGGTACCATATCTTTCATATGGCCCCACAAATAATAATCTAAACAAGTTAAGTCCGCAGATCTTGGGAGCGAGAGGTGCTATTCTCCTCTACCAATTACACGTCTTTCAAACCGTTGATTCAAAAATTGTCTTACACATACCGCAACGTGCGCAGAGGCAGCATCGTGCTAGTACCACATACCATGTCTGATCGCCAGAGGGACATCTTCTAACAATTCTCCCACGTAAATTATATAATTGGCTTAATTCTGGGATTAATGTACATTCAAATATGCAGAAAATTTGAATATTAGTAAACAGGATTGAATGCTACAAACGATCTTCTAGAAAATTTAAATATCTGTTGGTGGTTAAATGGTTCTCAAAAATGAACGGACCAGTGAGCATGTTATCAATAATTCCACACCAGATATTCACTGAAAACCTATGTTAATAATTTGACACTGTGATTTCGTGTGAATTCTCCAAATCCCAAGAGTTGCTATTCTTTTGGTTCATTAATCCATTCCTTGTAAATGTTATCTCATCCGCGAATAAAATTCTATTACGTAGATTTCGATTTTGGATGATCCAGCGATAAAATTCCATACGACTTGCGTAATCTGTAGGTAAGAGGGCTTGAACAGGCTGGATATGAAATGGATATAAACCATGACATTTTAATGTTCTCCAAACTCGCATTGGTGGCACATTAACTTGTGCATACACGGCGAACAGAGGTGCTGGGATTATTATCAGTTTCTCGCAGTATGTTGTCCTCATTGTCTAGTACTTGCTGTATTAGACGCTCAGCGGACGATTTCGGGAAAATTCCGTGTTCACGTAGATCGTTATGCACTCGTTGGAAAATTCGTCGGTCTGGTAGTCGCCGATTTGAAAATCCCAACGTATATTCTCGAGCAGCTGCTACTGAGTTTTCATCACAAAAACCGTACATGTATTAGACATCGACGTACTCTCGCGTTGTAGAAGTAAACATTATCAACACTGTTAATAAGCGCAAGCAGAGTAATCAACTTTACGGTGCTTTGCTGTTTGGCATACAAGTAAATAATATCATCATGTGTCAAATTATCAACATAGTTTTACAGTAAATATCTGATGTGGAATTATTAATAACATGGTCATTGGCCCACTCATTTTGAGAACCATTTAACCGCCGAGAGATATTTATATTCTCTAGAAGATCATTTGTACATGGTAGAGGAGAACAGCACCCCCGGCCTCCAAGATCTCAGGACTTAACTTGGTTAGATTATTATTTGTGGGGCCATATGAAAGATATGATATACCAAACACCATCAGAGATTGTTGAAGATCTTAAGAGACGCATTTTTGAGGCAACAGAAATAATTCGAAATAACAATGATATGTTACATAGGGCAACCAGATCTCTCTTAAGCCAGAATGTGTCTGGAGGACAATGGTGGCCATTTTGAACAATATGTATAGTGAATTTAAACGAAAATAAAAATAAATATTGGTTTTTCTGAAATTGTAATTATTTAATAAATAATAATTTAACACTCTGTATTTTAAAAACGGTTTACCTTAGGGCTTAGGGCATAACTTTATTAGCATATTTAACTATATTTGGTATAAAGATTACGTATACGAAGAAGTGACCTCACGTGGTGGGACACGCTGTATGTGGACCCAATTTAGTGAATTTTTATGAATTCCCATCTCTTAAGAATAAAATGCGTACAACCACATTTATCAAGATATATCTAGTTTTCATATAATAGGAACAATGTCAAGATACTGCAACAAATTTCTTGTGGGGTACCCTACACGTTTTGGTTTTTAGATTGACTATAGTTGGCTTTTCAGCGTTCAGGTAGACGACCTTAAGTCCTGAAAAGGACAGAGAAAGAAATATAATGGTTAAAAATTACTAAGGGGACAGAATGTATCTTTCCCTTTTTGACCCCCACATCAGTAGATGTGATTTCCTTGAATAGTATCTGTAGTTTGAAACTATTATTATTTTCTTGTTTGTTTCAGCCTGAATTTTACTGCGTTTGCATCTGTTTAGGCATTTTTGCTTACCGCATCAGGGTAATCACTCTTCACAATATTACATTTATGCATTAGTGAACTCCTAGAATTGCAATGAAAGCAGCTTTATCGGCAAAACTGTATATTTTAAATGTTTTCATAATTATTATAGCTTCTTCTATGCGTATCTGTTTATAATATATTACAAAAATATTAAAATAATTCGTTATTTAAGACTGAATACTTTTAATTGTTCCAACAAATTATATGTGACCGCTGTGTTCATGCCTGAAATCATTTATCTAAAACCGGAAGGAAAACTTCACGTAACTGTCCTATTAGACTGCTTATTCATGTATGCGTTGGTAAAAAAATGGTTTATTACTATACGATCGTCCCTTGACACTTTCTCTTTGCGTAGGACAGGCTCTAAATGAATATATTATACTTATCTATTAACGCTTTATCCTTGGAATTTCCAGATGTAACAGTCATTCCT
Source organism: Limonius californicus (assembly GCA_014611495.1). NCBI lineage: Eukaryota > Metazoa > Arthropoda > Insecta > Coleoptera > Elateridae > Limonius > Limonius californicus. The sequence goes on along the minus strand of JABXWE010021034.1, from coordinate 3,031 downwards.
ATAAACAACTCAATTTGTGAAGTATGCTGCATTTTGTGTAAAAACGTTATATACAGGGTGACCCACGACGATTTGGATACATAATATCTTGAAAACGATAGGTAGTATGGAAGTTTAATTTGGACGGGTACGATGAAGAATGCTGCCTGTATTCGTACTATTACATTCTTCCTAAAATCTTCTGGTTGCTGTCATATTACATACATTTATAAATTTTAAGTAAGATGCGACGATTTCTAACCTACCCTATTTATTAGGGTTACATTTTAAAATACGGAAAGGAAACTGTAGTTTCTTTTCTAGTATTTTATTAGTAAATGCAAAATAAATATTAATACCGATCGTTTTCGAGATACTACTTGTCCAAATTGTCGTGGGCCACCCTGTATAAGCAAGTTAGACAATTTCGAATAAAGTACGCTTCTATCATCAATAATATGGGATCAAACATTCGAAAAGATTCCAGAAGTCTGGCTTGAGATTAGTTTGTAATATATCACCGTAAACTCAGTAATGTTAACTATTCTTTATAAAACGTATAGCGTTTATTAATTCTTTCTTGCTATGTTTCAATAACATTCATGTCAGTTAATCAATCAAAACAATGTTATCAATAATTGCATGATTTTGTTAGCTTTGTAATGTTTTACATGTATATATTTCGACATATACGTGCTACTTTCAAATCCAAAACATTTTTATTTGTATTTCTCTTGCATATGGCCGCAATCAGGTCGAAATACGTATAAATCAATGGAAAACATATAGTGTTTAAGGCGTTGCATTATATTAAAGTCGGTTTACAAATTTCCATAAAAACATTCTTTTAGGTATATACCGAACAATTTAATTAAATTATTTTGTAATAACATTTAAAATTATATTTCTTAGAATTAAATTAGATAGAATATCGACGGGGATATTCTCAAACTATTTTTTTTTTGTTAAATAGATGTCAATGAATTGATATATAGAAAAAGTTTGGAGGTTAATGTAAACCTAATAAAAATACGTCAAAGCATATCAATTGATATTAATTTGTACTTCCGGTATCACCAGAAACGATTTCAGTTTAAGTATTTTAAATCGAAAATAAATATAGATGGCTATTCCATGTAAACTAATACTCCTTTTGTAATACTACTGATAAATATATACAGCGGGTTCAATGTTAACTGTGTACAATTCCAACTTATGTTATTAATTCCTTTATGATTTCGATTAAAAAAGAGAGTTTATATGGTGTAATGAAAAACAATTCTCTGCAACAAATCACTTATTCAAAAGACCACCCTGTATGTGATCGAATATTGCGAAAACATTATTTTTTTCTAGGCGATACAGTTGTCATTCATTCGCGATTTAGAACTGAAATTAAAGAAGTTATACTGAATTAAATGTGTAAAATAAAAATGAACCATTCCTTAAAAAATTGCAAATAACTCGAAAATCTTACTGTTGTCTCCGTATACACAGCGCGCGGTTCTAAGCATGTGTGAAAAACTTTAACCACTTATAGCTAAGGTTATTTAACCCCTAAATCATTTAGTAATTTTTTTTAATTCAGTACCATTACGGAGATGTCGTACTTCAAAATTTTTTTACATAAATTTACTAAAATGTAAGCTTTTGTTACTAGTCCGTAACGTTAATGAATAGAAAATAGGTGATTTAGGGGTTAAATCGCCTCAGCTATATGTGATTAAAGTTTTTCACACATGTTTAGAATCAGCCTGTATATATTTATTCAAATCATTATTGTCTGTTTATCTCTAAACAGTTTACGGCTAAAGCTACTTTTAATTGTTAATCTAAACACCGGTCACTTCTAACATAAGCTAAAATTTAACAGCTGCTGTCATTTTTTATCTTTTGCGATGTATTTATTGTAATAATAAATTATTTATTTCTTTATGATTTCTATTATTTGATAGTTGCGATAAAGATGCATTATAATTATTTTAGAGAATCATCATTGACAGCCTTATTCTCCCACTGCTGGGCATCGGCTTCTTCTCTGCCACATGTTTCTCCTCAGCTTTAAGGTAGAAACACGGGGGAACTACGGTGTTGTAGACAATATTTTCATCAATCTGCATAGTATTGGTTAGGTTTCGAACCGAAGCCAGAATCGACCTTTTACTCTGAAAACGAGCGCTCTACCAGCTGAGCTGACCTGAGTTACCACCACACCATTTTTAGAAAATATGTGATGTTAAATTGTTTTTGTATTTCTGCCATCCTAATTTGCGTAAAAAATACTACAAATATATTAATTAATCGAAATCGCAACTTCAGTAATAGTAATTTGACTTTGAATAGCCTGTATACAGGTTGCTTCTAAATGAGATGTGCTCAGGTATAATTGGTTGTAGGAAAACCGTTTTAATAAAAGTAATTTAGTTTTAGAAGAGGAATATTTTGGGTAAACAATAGAAAATAGAGAAAACATTATCTTAGTTTTTAGTGGAACACTGCATTTTTAGACTAATTTCGTAATCACTTTTTCTCTTCAAAAACTATAATTCAGTTTTCGACTTGAAATTAGTTTTTAAACGAGATATTCGCTGGACAAAATAAACATAAAAAACATGTTTAAGTAAATGCCACCTAATTTCAACCAACCAGCCAGTAGTTTCGATACAAAAAACAGTAACAGTGTTACTTTTTGTATACAGAACACTTTGTGTTTCCAGGTTAATTCAATTGTTCGACATTTTCTCTTTAAAAAACTGTAACATATTGTGTACCTAAAATTAGGAATAAGTGAAAATAAATTACCAATGTTTTCGTTTTTCAAAGAGAGAATATTATACATTCAAAGTAGCCTTAAAAGCATGAAATATGCTCTCTCTTCGAGTGCTTTATCTCTTACGAGACCCGGAGATATTCTCGCCTACGCCTGTGTTGCGCGCACCCACAGCTTAACTTGGGCTCCGAACCACGGCACGTGTAAACACTGCTACTTCCGAGAAAATTTATTAGGCAGAATACTTCGCTGGTTTGCCATTGCCTTGCGAGGGAAAACGGC
>JABXWE010021033.1:0-38813 GCA_014611495.1 Limonius californicus | reverse complement strand
GGCCGAGAAGCCAACAGCTTACGGGAATGGAACTTACCATGTTCGTGCCTCCTCCTATATATTTAAAGCTTGCAAAATTCTTACACCAGCAAGTACAAAAGACACAATAAGAGACAGTAAACTTTGAAACACATATAATAAAACAGTTAAGTGTGTGGCAATACAAAAAAATGACACGAGTTATAACGCCAAAGTTTGAATTACAGTTACAATTAAAATCCTTGAACGTTCAGGAAACGCCACCGTTGACGCACAATATTTATACTATGATGAATCTGTGTGGTCAACGGCGTAGTTTACAGAAAAAATACTAAATTAATGTCTTTTACAAACAATAAGTGAATAGCGTTTGAAGATCGCTTAAAATACTATATTACTATCTTTTACAAACAATAAATGAATAGCGATTGAAGATCGCTTTTAGGTTCCCTAAAAAAAAAAAAAGGTTCAATATCGCGAAATTCTGCAAGTTGACGCGAGCAAAAAAAAGGTTTATTTTACACATAAAAAAAAACTGATTCTTTACCTTGAAGTTCGGAGAAGACAGGCACAATATCAGGGCGATTTCAACAGGCTGCTAACGTTGAACGCAAGACAGGACTCTTCGATGGTATGAAGAAATAGCTGCAGAACCACGGGAGTTGGGCTTAGAAGTTGATCCGCCGAAAGGCGATTGGTCAATTCACCAAAGAATTGCCTTTTACTGGGGTTGAATCAAGTTATTCCTATTTAATCCGGCAGTAGCCGACGGCCTGTTAAATACACCTTGGTACAACAGCGAAACGGAACACATATAACAGATACCCCTTACAAAAAAAACCCAAGAGGCGCCCCTGCAGCACTTAACGTAATTACGGCCCCCGTACGGGCGACCGGAGCCCCCAAAGATCGAAAATGGACTAACTCAAAAAGGCAACGGGACCTCAATTCTCCCAAAAACATTGCACCACATTACAAAATCATATGGAATGTTCTAGAAAGATTTTGTTTTTAACGCGCGAGTTCCAGAAAGCGTTCGAGGTCGAGCGCGGAAGAAAAACAAGAGTATGCAATTTTGACACAAAGAAACTATTAACATATCTCGAACTTCGAAAGACAAAACAAAATAGTGAAACGGTAACCCAAAATAAGACTGCAATTAAAATAACGTTATTGATTTTAACGAAGCGGCAAACAAATTAGGAAATTAATTCAAGTGTAGCGGCAAATTTGAAACTAACATAACAACACACTCCAACCTATAAATTATGCAGATAATTTCTTACACAGAAAAACTACAAATAAACATTTTTTTGCTATTAATATTTTACGGTTCACCTAATTTATTCTGTCTAATCGAAAATCATTCGAAAGTGCAGTTATGCAGTATTGGAAATAATAAATAAGTCATTTAAATTAAATAAAAAAAGATATTAACTTGGCACATTGAAAAAAAATACAAAAATATTCAAAATTTTAAAGGTAGACAGTAGAAGTAAGGTTGTTAGCGCTAAGCTATTTCGGAAGTGCAAGACTTATGTCGCAAGCGAATACATCAGCATATTGTTAATTTCAGTATTAATATAATTAAGAAGACAATATAAGGACAGAAAATCAATATCACGGGCATATCAAAAACAGCACGGGAAACGAATACTTAAAACATGGCACACAGAATGGAAAAATATCAACAACAAACTCAGAATGGTGAAACCCACCATAGAACCGTGGATCTCTACAAAACACGCCAACAAGTAACTCACCATGCTGAAAATAGGTCTGCCCCAAATATGAGCGAAAAAAAAAATAGCCAACTAATGAACTAACTCACTGGTCTATCCAACAAAATATAAATTTATAGAATATTAATATTATTATTTTAACAAAATAAATAAACAATTAATTTAATTTTTATTTGTAATACACGTCGAAATAGATAGGCACAAGACGAACTAAAAAAATATTATCTCTCCATTTACATTGACAGTCCAAGTTCAAATTAATGATATACATGGAAGAAAATTTTAATATTTTATTGACCTAATTGTCAATATTATTAATTTATTTTCATTATTTCCTTCGTTACTCCTCTTTCTTTATCTGTATTTTGTTAAACTAAGGCTAAACGTCGATGCTAAAATATACTTTACTTGGATATTTGACTGATAATATATTTTAAGTGATTCTAAACAAGAGTCCGCACAAATGTTTTTACAAGTATAAAGTATATTTCAATTGGTTAATGCTCTATTAGTGTTTTTACGTGTTAATCTTAAGAATTTATGTACGTCAGAAAGTAAATTACATTTACCTGTACTTCGAAAATAGGTTCACTTTGCAAACAAACCAAACATACAATCGTTCTACAGTTGAATCTAACATACTCATATGTAAAATTTTATTTTCCGCTACCAATATAATTGTAGATTTTAAAGAAAGTACTGCAACAGCCTATAATAAATATTTTTTATTGTTTTAATCTTTAGTATACTGCTGAGACCTATGTACCGACTGCAAAATCTAGTGTGGCCGGTTACATCGGAACCTTTGTATTGTATATATAACCAAAGAGTATATACTCTTTGATATAACTATAAATAATACACCTTTTAATATTAATTTAGGCCAGCTTTTATACGTTTAACATTTATTCCGTTAGAAAATTTTGGATGGACCATTTATAACTAAATATTTCAGGTAAGTAATCTGGCAGCGGCCCTCGTTAGTTAGAAAAAAATATTTATTATTATTTTTGAATATCTTAGACTGGCTTCTCTTCCTAAGAGTAAATGGAGAATCCAGGAGGCAAAAAATATAGTATTAGTTCAACGAGATAATTATCTCCATAAATTGAGATAATTATCTTGATGTACTTTACATAAAACAGTCGGAAGCTATTAAAGCGCTTCAGCACGATACCGTTCTTATATCACGTGTTTGGTCCACGTTAAACCGACTTTCCATTATATCAAAGAAGCAAAGCAAGTAAATCATCGTACTAAGATATAAAAAAAATTAGAACCATTGGATATTACTATGACCCAGACTAATGTTATGTATACAACTGAGAGATTTCAGCGTTAACTTAGATTAAAATTCCTACAAAAAACAAGCATGTTGGGCTAAAAACCTCGAAAAAAATTAATACGATAAATTAAATAACCGTTAGTTATTCCAATGGTGTACCGCTTCAGTAAAGGTTGCTGAACCGTTCTGGTTCCCAATTCATTTTCAGAAATTCTTATCGCCACGACTATTCGACTTTTTGGTTGCATTCAAAAACTCTCTAATATGAGCCTGTAAAGTGTAAACCAAATCAATTGTAACTTCCAGTTCCTTTTTTTTAGAGAACTAACATTTAAGGCAAGTCACAACCTGTTAAGTTTTTGCAGCAACTGGTTTTGCAGTGTAAAGTGAAGAATTATTGAGTTGTAGGTATAGGAATTACTTTCGGCCCAAAGACAGCTTTCTCTGAACGGCAGCTCTGAGACAAGTCCTGACTAATAAGCAAGCATTCCACGTCGGGTTCACGGCCGCTGGTTCGAGGAGCCGAAGGAACCCACCAAGAAATCAAGCTCCTGCTCAAATCTGCAAGTAATGGTGTGAATCAAACGTTGCGGTCGTCTCGGAAATAGTTAAGAAATTTTTGCGTCCGTAATAAGTCTTCTTTGAATTATTTCGCGATTATTCATACTTTAGGTGGGTTGGATCCTGCGACCACAGACGAATTTTCGCGGAAAATTTAAAGGTGTAGCTCTAATGCGCTGATTTTTATCATGTTAACGTGTAAAAATTGTGAAATTAGGTTCTGAGTAACATAACATGGTGCTGCAGTTAAACGTGGCACTGTTTCGAGTTCAATGCAGCTCTTGTATAGACAACGCACGCTGGACATTCCTTGTTCGTTATTATTACCAATTAGGGCCAACAACAGCGTAACTAGTGACCTGTCACTTAACTGTTTAACCTAATAAAGACTGATAATCTCTCTTATTATTCTTATCTACACATGGCGCTTTCTTTCCTTTCTTTCCTCAATTATTGGTCATCTTTGCTCTTTTGCAGAAGACACTTACATAACAGACTAACCCACTTTTTAAAACTTCGGATAACCAATTGATGTAATTTTAGCTATATATACTTGCATATAATCATTCATTACTCAAGCTTCCTAAATAATTTCTTTCAAAAAGTGTCGATGTTGCATTCCATAAACACTAAAGTTGAAACACAGGAGCAAAGTCGCTAAATAAGGTGGCCGAAAAATCTTTTTCGGAAATAGGCTTTGGTATTCAGACGTCCCCAGAGAGGACTCACAACATCAAATGCGTCTGGCTGCACATATGGTCAGAAAATTATTATCGCTGAATTATGCAACACTATATTTATATAACACTAAAATGTGTGAATCAGTGACATAATTCTAAGCAGTGCTTGAAAATGAAAGAACAATTATTCAAATAAATATTACTCAAAAAACTATTAGTCAAAGAAGTATTGCTTGAGTAAGAATTATTTGAAGAACAATTGCTCTAAGAAGTATTATTCGCAGAAGCATTACTAGAAAAAGTATTAGGTATTGGAATAACAATTACTCCAAGAACACGTGCTCGAAGAACTATTACTCCTAAAATATTTGCTCGAAGATGTACTACTCGAGAAACAATTTTTCGAAGAATAGAAAGGCCAGTTGGTCGAAGATGAGGACAGATCACTAGAAGAATAAACTCTCGAAGAAGTATTACTGAAAAAACAACAGTTGTTCGAAGAAGTACTAGGCGAGGAACAGTTACTCGAAGAACAATTACTCGAAGAAGAATTACTCTAAGAATAAGTGCTTGAACAATTATTGTTCTACAACTAATTGCTCAAAGAGCAACAATTACTATTCGAGGAACAATTACTCGAAGAATAAGTTGTTGAACAACTATTATTCTAAAAATAATTGTTGAAAAACCAATTGGTCGAAGATGAAGACAAATCGCTAGAAAAATAAGAGCTCGAAGAAGTATTACTCTAAAAATAACTTCTCGAAGAAGTACTACGCGAGGAACAATTACTCGAAGAAGAATTACTCTAAGAATAAGTGCTTGAACAACCTTTACTCTAAGAATAATTGCTCAAAGACCAATTGTTCGAAGATGAAGATAGATCGCTAGAAGCATACATGCTCGAAGCAGTATTACTCAATAAATATTTGCTGAAAGAAGTTCTATTCTAGGAACAATTAATCGCAGCAGAATTACTCTAGGAATAAGTGCCTGAACAACTCTTACTCCAAAAACAATTGCTCAAAGACAAATTTGGTCGAAAATGAAGATAGATCGCTAGAAGAATATGTGCTCGAAGCAGTATTACTCAACAAATATTTGCTGGAAGAAGTACTATTCTAGGAACAATTAATCGACGAACAATTATTCGAAGAATAAGTGCCTGAACAACTGTTACTCTGAGAATAATTGCTAAAAGACCAATTGGTCGAAGACGAAGATAGATCGCTAGAAGAATTTGTGCTCGAAGCAGTATTACTCAAAAAATATTTGCTGGAAGAAGTACTATTCTAGGAAAAATTAATCGACGAACAATTAATCGATGAACAATTATTCGAAGAATAAGTGCCTGAACAACTGTTACTCTGAGGATAATTGCTAAATGTCCAATTGGTCGAAGATGAAGATAGATCGCTAGAAGAATACATGCTCGAAGAAGTATTACTCAATCAATATTTGCTGAAAGAAGTTCTATTCTAGGAACAATTCATCCCAGAAGAATTACTCCAGGAATAAGTGCCTGAACAACTGTTACTCTAAGAATAATTGCTCAAAGACCAACTGGTCGAAGATGAAGGTAGATCGCTAGAAGAATATGTGTTCAAAGCGGTATCACTCAATAAATATTTATTGGAAGAAGTACTACTCTAGCAACAATTAATCGACGAACAATTATTCGAAGAATAAGTGCCTGAACAACTGCGACTCTAAGAATAATTGCTCAAAGACAAATTGGTCGAAAATGAAGATAGATCGCTAGAAGAATATGTGCTCGAAGCAGTATTACTCAATAAATATTTGCTGGAAGAAGTACTATTCTAGGAACATTTAATCGACGAACAATTATTCGAAGAATAAATGCCTGAACAACTGTTACTCTGAGAATAATTGCTAAAAGACCTATTGGTCGAAGATGAAGATAGATCGCTAGAAGAATATGTGCTCGAATAGTATTACTCAATAAATATTTGCTGGATGAAGTCCTATTCTAGGAACAAATAATCGAAGAATAGGTACCTGAACAACTGGTACTCTAAGAATAAGTGCTCGAAACATTACGGGGAAACGCGATAATCCGAACATGAGTTAATTCATATTCGCAGTAATCTGAACAGCAGTCGACTCGAGTTCCCTTGTCTCGATGATTCGAAAAAAATCGTACTAATCCGTATACAGCGCCTTTGATTTCCATTTTGCATACTCTGGCTTTTCCTACAGAGTAAGTGTCGTCGGAGATTTGCACATGTTACAAGTTTCAAATGACAGAAAAGAGAACCACCGACGAGTAATTACATCTGAAACAATACAATACAGGCGCCATATGCCATACTTCAAGTCTCAAGAAGAGGTAGATGACGACGATGATGCGGTTGAATCTACAAATTTAGTCAAACACAAGGAAGCTCTTCAGTGTTTGGAAACTTTTATAACTTGGTGCAGGGAAAACGGAATTCCTTCACATCAAATGCTACCATTAAGACAAATTCAAGGAAGGTCTTGTACCTACACATATTAGTAACCAAAAACAAACAATTTAGTAATTACGTGCACATACAAAGACTTTATTTTATTATTTTTTAGAAGAAATACCTACTTATTTTTACAATATGATGCTACTTTAAAAAATTAAAACAACGTTGTTTTCTTTAATCAAGTCTGTTCTTGGTAATTCGAAAAATCCCCTAATCCGAACACCCCATGGTCCTATTTAATTAGTTTTGTCGCGATTGCACTGTACTCAAAAAACAATTGTTCGAAGAAGTACTACTCGGAGAACAATTGCTAGAAGAAATTTTGCTCGACAAACAATTACCTGAAGGAGTATTACTTCAAGAACAATTACGTGAGGAAAAATTGCTCAGAATACAATACATTTTTGGAGGAAGTATTCTTTAAGAATAGTTACACACAGAACAATTGTTCGAAGTGATTACTCGAAGATATATTGCCAGAAAAACAGATCATCAAACGAAAAACAGAAAATTTACTTATTTACTTAAATATACAGGGTGGTGAATTTTTCGACGCTCACTATTGGCATCTTGGGAACAATCAAATATAGTATATAATATAATATTTTCAGTTAAATTCGAGAAAAGTTGCGCTTTTTTATGAAGCTTGAGAATCTGAAAGAAATCCCGAATATTTTGATTCGTTCTTGATTTATCACTAAACAACTGAAAATTGTGATTTTTGAAATAAATTATTAGCTTACCTGCCATTGACGCTATTTAAATCAAACTTAGTAACTTTATGTATTTAGTCTTCTAGATGTCAAGCTGCAATAGTCAACTTTTTATATCTTATGGTTGCCATATTGGATTATAACACTACTATAAATAAAATTAGCTTCTCAAATTTGTCACTAACATTACCTTTCCCTTCCAAAAAACTTGTTTAAATTTGAAAATTGGTGTAATTAATTTATAAAACCACGTAGGCTTTGAAAAATAATTGAAACAATAATTAAAGTATTGTATTGCTAAAGGGCATTTAAACTCCTTAAATATTGGTTATTGGTTTAACGATAACAAGATGGCAAATGCAAAAATACTATGATTATTTAAACTGTTCAAAGTGCGCGCCGTTATTTATGATGCAGAGGTTAGGCGTCAAACTTATTTCGTCCACTGCTTTTTGGATAGTCTGCCTAGGAATCGAGTTGAAGTTATTATCGATTTTGAGGCGAAGATGTCCAATATTTTCCGCTGAGGATGCATACACAACGACTTTTACATTGGCCCACAGAAAGTAATCAATAAGCGTTAAGCACGGCAATCGTGGAAGCCAACGAACAGGGCTAAATCTTCCAAGCCATTGAAGGAATACTAATGGCAGTTCGTCTACCATATCTTCTAAATTTGTTTGCAAGAAATGCAAATATTCAGGTCCATCTAAATGTTCATCGATAAAAAATGAACCCAGAAGCGCATTATCTAAAAGGCCAGCCCATACGTTCAAAGAATATCGAACTTGCGGCCTAGTCTCTCTTATTAAACGGGGATTCTCTGTTGCATAGTGATGAAGATTTTTCCTGTTAAACATTCCCGAATTTGTAGATAAAACCTCATCAGTCCATAGTATATTTCTGGAAAAGTGTGGATCTTGCTGCAGTTTTTCACGAAACCAATAACAAAAATTATATCTTTTATTAGCATCACCAGGATGAAGTATTTGTACAGGTGTGAATTTATAACCATGGTACTTATGTTTTCTGATGATTTTCCTTACATATGAATCATCAATACCACACTCTTGAGAAATTTTTGTTTTTGGATCAATCGCTAATTGAGCCAGCACATTCATTTCATTAGCAATATTTCCTTTTCTATACGGCCCTCGCGGTCTTTTAAATCTGCCATAAGAAGCCAAATTTCTTGAAATGCTTGCAAACATTGTTCGGTGACGTAGCGGTCTCTCTGGATACAAATTTGCATAATTTTCAGACGCTAAAACAGAATTTCTACTGCTGTAAATGTAGACATCCTACATATCCTGCTTTTATTCATCGGTGAACATCTTGACAATTACAAAACACGATAAAGAAACTACGTACACCACTTAAACGCAATAATAAAAAAATATTAAAACAAATCATTTGTTACCTGTTCGTTTCAATTGTTTTATAAACGGCGCACACTTTGAAAATTTAAATAATCATTGCTGTTTTTGAATTTGTCATCTTGTTATCGTTAGACCAATAAAACAGTTAGCAATACAATGTGTTACTTTAATCATTGTTTCAATTGTTTTTCACGGCCTACACGATTTTATAAATTATTTACACAAAGTTTTAAATTTCAACAAGTTTTTTGGAAGAAAAATGTTATGTCGGTTACCAATTTGAAAAGCTGATTTTTGTATCTATCTAATGGCGTGATAATCCAATATGTCGGCCAAGAGAAATAAAATAGTTGACTATCGCAGCTTGAAATGTAGAAGGTCTAGAAAATTTCTATAAATTTCATTCAACTTACAGTGACCAAAAACATAAAATTACCAAATATGATTGAAATAGCGTCAATGGCAGGGAAGATAATGATTTATTTCTAAAACCACAATGTTCAGTTGTTTCGTGATAAATCAATAAACAAATTAAAATATCCAGGATATCTATTCAGATTCTCAATCGCCATGATGTGCAACTTTTCTCTAATTTAACATTCCTCGTATCGCTTTACCGTTTCCGAGATGCCAATGATGAGCATAAAAAAATCACCACCCTGTATACAAATTTACGGACCAAATGACGAATTGGTGCAGCAACATTTGTTGGCTTCGACCAAGGAATTTTCCTACAATATATAGTCCTTGCTTCGACTCACAGTAAATTAGTTACAAAATTATTCACAATTTAGGCCTTAGTGTAATTATTTAGATAATTGAAGATACACATTATATGGCTATTATTATTCTATACAGCTGTGAAATATGGACAAAGAAAAAATACTCAAGAAAGAGTATACAAGAGTATATCGCAAAATGTTGATAATACCGTGGATTGCTGAATAACCAACGATGAAGAGTTACAGATAATTAATATAGAACAACCACCGCTGGTAAATATTATAAAGAAACGGAAAACACAGTATTTCCAACAAATTATGAGGTGTAGACAATACGAAACATTCAAAACATTGCTTGAAGGAAAACTAGAAAGAAACAGAGGTCGTAGGAGGAAAATAAAATCATGGTTCAAGAATATAAAGGAATCAACTGGTCGTAATTCCCAAACACTATTTGGTACTGCCTAAAACAGATGCAAACTCCCCATGATAATCTCGAAACTCGTTTGTGATGGTACCCCAGAAAAAGATGAATACTTATACCATAAAAAAACCAATCTATTAGAAAAAATAAAACACAAAAGACGAGACGCAATTGTCACCTTACTGGAAAAAGGAAGGTAGTATTAGCGAGATTTAAACACTCGATCGTTTACATACCAAGTAGATCTTGCAAACATGTAATAGGTGTCCCATTTTTAATTGGGGATTTTGATTTGGCGCCATTTTCGAACCGTCCAGCCTTAAATTGTTGTATTTGACACCTATCATCTAGAGAACAGACAAATTCATCATGCGGAGTTTCAGAACCGAAGAACATATAAGAAGTCTCGCAAACCTTTTACGAAAAGTCGCAAACTACGTGTTATTTTTGGTCAAAAGCATGTAGCAAGTGACACCGCAATGCTTAACATAATCAGTACATTCCAGGCATCTGGTTCGGTTCTTGATGCAAAGACGCCAGTGCGTAGTCATCATGTTTGTTCAAACAAAAATATCACCAAAAATTCTAGAACCTCAATTCATTAACGTTCGCAGCAATTGGGCATTCCCAGAATGTTCATGCATCGAATTTAAACCACAGATCTTGGTCTGCACGCATACAAAATTCAATTGACTCAAGAACTTGGGCCTGCAGACCATAGGCATCGCCGTGTGTTTGCCAATTGGATACTAAGAGTATTATAGTGCGGGTGATGCTAAAATTTGTTAGAAACTTGTTGTCAATGAGAATTCCATTTTCACCTCGGCGGATATGTTAATAAGCAAAACTGTCGCGTATGGGGTAGCGAAAACGCTCTACCGTATGAAGATTAACCAATACATCCAAGTCGAGCTACAGTATGGGGTGAATGTTGGGCTATTTTTTGTAAAAGAGGTATGCGGAACCGTTAGCCTCAATGGTGAACGCTACAGCAACATACTGACAAAGTTTGTACAGCCCCATTGCACTATATGGATCTCGAGGATGTATTTTCTTCAGAACGGCTTTATTGCAAATTAAATTGCCTGGTCGTGTCAGTTTCCGATAAGGTGACATCAATGGGCAACATGATCCTATGATCTATGCCTCTGTTTCCTTTGGGACTTTATAAAGGACAAAGTCTACGCGGACAACCCGCAATCAAAAACAAAACTTCAAGTTCAAAATGGGACACCCTTTATATCAATACTGCTTCAACTGACCTCTACTAACTAATTTATAGCCTTATTTGTAATTGTTATTTGTTTAATAATGATTATGAACCAGGAAATTCTATTTCACTTACATGACGATATGGTGTAAAACTGTTTCATATTTCTCATGAAAACTTGGTATATTGAAAGTAACGGAGTTTATACAAATGATAATAGTAATCTAGTCTATATATGATATACAAATGATATAATACAGTATCTAAATTTTAATACATAATTAATTATCAATAGGATTTGTACATAGAAGATAACCAACATTGTACACAACAGTATTATTTAAACAGAACAGACCAAAATTTTAAATAACTAGAAATATTTGTCGCTGACTGCGATAACTGGAACGGTGGCTAGATTTAACATTTTTACTTCTCAGCCACTAACTAAATTTATGCTATCCATATTAATTTTAAAATGCATTCCCTTTTTCATTTACTTTTAAAGTTTGAATGTAATTTAAGATTTGGCTGTTAGATTCCCGCTAGTATTTGCTGCATATCTTGGAAGCTTCTTTTCTTGCTTCTTTACATTCTCCTTTTCGTTTCCTTGTTGGTCTCTTTAGAAACCTCATTCGATGGTATCTGTCTTTTAGATTCCTACACGGTTCTTCCACTATTTTACTGTTGAGATTGTTTGCTTTTCCACTCTATTATTCATCGTTGTTCTGATTTTGTTGGCATACTGTTCTTGCTGTAATTTTCCGAGCTATCTGTTCTTCATTTATTGGATTTTTTCGAACTAGATAGTTTCTGTCTTATTTTAACTTTAAAGAGATAGATTTCAAAGTTACATTCTGCAACTCTATACCTCTTTATGCTAAATTTTGACTTTATAAGCAGATAATCCATTTGATTCTTTGACTTTATGTCAGCAGAGGTCCTTATCACTTGGGGTATCGTTTCACGAGGGAAGCAGGTACTTGTTATTGTTCAGCATTATTCAAAGTTATTTTGGTTTTAATTAGTTGACTGTGGCTTAATTAATTTGCAAATTTTCAAACGTGTGGATGGCTCATTGAAGGTAGCGGTAAAGAGTTCATTCTCCATTTCCTCTTTACAAAAATCAATAGTACGAGGATGGTTCGGTAACTACGTGCCTAACAAAGAAAACGCAAGTTTTTTTCGACAAAAAACATTTTATTTTTCAATATATAGTCTCCTGCTCGCTCAACACACTTATTCCAACGATATTCCAAATTAGCAATGCCTTCATTGTAGGTCGATGAATCCAAGTCCTCGAAATAGATATTTACAGCAGCGATTACCTCGGAATTAGACGAAAATCTCTTATCGCCGAGCCATGTTTTCAGGTTTGGAAACAGATGATAATATCTGGGAGTCAAATCTGGGGAATAGGGCGAATGGGGCACTAATTTAAATCCCAATTTATTAATTTTGGCCATTACAATCGTAGACTTGTGGGCAGGTGCGTTATCTTGATGAAACAGCACTGTCTTCTTTGCCAAATGAGGCCGTTTCTCTTTGATTTTGTCGCCAAGTTGTTGCAACAAATTGGCATAATACTCGCCATTTATTGTTTTCCCCTTTTCTAAGTAGTCGACCGAGATAATTCCATGAGAATCCCAAAATACGGTTGCCATAACCTTTCCTGCTGACAAAACCGTTTTTACCTTCTTTGGTGGCGGAGAACCTTGGTGTGTCCATTGTTTGGACTGCTCTTTGGTTTCGGGAGTATAATGGTGGACCCAGGTTTCATCGACGGTTATGAAACCTTGGGATTGTGGCGTACACGTGCCAAAAGGTCGCGAGAAACACTCAAACGATTCAGTTTTTGCTCCGGTGTGAGCAACCGCGGCACCCAACGCGCCGAGTATTTTTTCATTTCCAATTCTTCAGTTAAAATTCTGTGCACACTGTCATTAGAGATACCCACTATGTCTGCCATCTCGCGCACTTTTACTCGACGGTCATCCAATACAATACGGTGGACTTTTTCAATTATATCCCGGGCAGTAGTAGTTTTTGAACGTCCACTATGGGGTTCATCATTTGTGCTCACACGACCACGCTTAAATTCGGCAACCCAGTTCTTAACCATTGAAAACGAAGGAGCGGATTCCAATAGTGTTGAGTCCGGCTCTGCTTTGATTTCGGTTGGTGTTAAGCCTTTCAAAAGAAAGTATTTTATCACTACTATCAACTCAGTTTTTTCCATTGTTTACAAAATCACAAGAGATGTTCACTTTGGCATACTGTCAAAAACAGACTAATTGACAGATCGCTCTGTACTGTCATATTTAATCTAATAATGGATAGTTCTACAGAATGGTAAAGAAGATTCCTCTGAACTTGCGCCATCTCTGTGTTAGGCCACGTAGTTATCGAACAATGTTCGTATTATCTTATTTTTGGACAAATCCTAATATTGGCATTAAAAATGAGTTATTGAATTAGAGCACTAATGATAAATTCAGGACCGTAGTCCACCTTCACTTCAATGACTGAATTCTTCTGCTTTCATTGAACCTTCTATCTTTACATATATATGCAACATTTATATCTGTACAGCTCTCTATATATTCTATATTTGTACAGTTAAAAATTTTCGTTTCTTTAATAATTGAGCTAAAGTCATCGAATTTTGTTATTAAGCGGCTACTACTAACAATAGCTATTATTTTCTATTTATATATTTATATCTATAGCATATTTTTTGTTGTCGGATTTGTTATACTGTACCTATACAGTGGAAGGTGGAGGGGGAATATACAATTACTCAAAATATACTAAAATGACTCAAAATAAACTAAAATAGCGTTTTATACTGTTACCGTAGCTACGTCATAGGCGACCTTGTTGCATACGTTTTTTAAATTGATTGAAGATTGTAATACAGTAAAAATATTATTAATGAAATTACACAAAGGGCGATGAAAAATTTGTCTAATTTTCATAGAAGCAAAACAATGGTAACACTTTGCAACAATTTTTTTTGTCTTACATTAAACGTAGAGGCTTTTACAGTGGTTACTAGGTAAACCACCCTAAACCCTGGAACGGACAGGGAGATGCAGTGGTTGGCCAAATAAAAAAAAACCATTTAATTTTGAAGTCCTGGGGCGGTTTAAAATCGCGTTAATGTTTTGTTGTATTGATCGATGAACCTAATATTGCTTTGACTTAGTAACAAATCAATTTTTATCAATATACATAGATGTACGGACTGTACGGAGAAATGCAAATATAAGCTTTCCTACTCAAATATACAATTAAGAACAAAAACTACAACATAATGTATAACGTTTAACTTATAATATTTGGTTGATTAATTCTGAAAGCTTTATAATATTTTGTTCATTTAATTTTTTTTCCGAAACTGCAATACCTACCTTCAAAATTGAAACTGTACTTTTTATAGACAAAACCGTTAGATTTTACTAAACCATGATAAATTATAACTTTTATCTTTAAAATGGGAATATCTTTCTCGTTAATTACCGTTTTATCATGTTTTATATAAAACATTGGGGTGTTTTTTTTTAATTTCTTTGGTTTTAGATTTATCGTTGTTCAGTGAAGCGCAGTAAAGGTCAAATTGATTAATCCGTAGAATTAATCGGACAGAAATTTTAATTGATTCGCTACGCTGGTCAAGAATAATTTAAACATTAAAATAGACGGAAGTTTATACTAGTTTACACAGAGTGCTTCAAAACATGTGCGAAATACTTTAATCACGTATAGCTGAGGGTATTTAACCCCTAAACCACCTAAAAATTTAACTTTTTACTTCGGCGCCGAAAAATGTTCAATTGATTTGAAAAGTGGATGAAATCTGACAATAAACTTTTCACTTTCCAGATTTCATCCACTTTTCACACACAACTGTATATTTTTCTTGGCTGGAAAATAAGTTTGGACTGTTAGATTTTCAAAACAACGATGTTCATCACGATCGGATAAGAAACAAAAAAGTGATTTACATTTTAGTGAATTTATGTAAAAACTTTGAAACGCCAAATCTCCGTAACCGAGCCGAATGTGGAAAAATTTCCTAGATGATTTAGGGGTTACATAACTTCAGCTATAAGTGATTATAGTTTTTCGCACACGTTTACAATTACCCTGTATATTCAATATACTACATGGACATAGATTGTTTTTTAGAAGTAACCGGAATAGAGACAAGAAAATTAAATAAAAAGGTTAAAAAAACTAAAGCAATAAGAATGAACAGTAAAGAAAATAAAGACAAATGAAAGACATACTTTTTATACAAGAAAACGAAAAATAAAATTCTAAGACATTTTTGTGATATTATTTGTCAATATTACAATTTACTTTCGGCTTAGACCGTGTCATCATTTGGGAACTACACCCAGCATTATCAGGTAAGACCCGCCCTGTAGCTTATCTGACTTTACAAGCATATGCTTGAGCAATATTTGTTCGTAGGCCCTGGCTGCCTAAACAGGGCCATGTGCTTAGATTATTCAAACCTTGGGGCGGACAAAGATTTGATCTTAATGTATTTTGTTTGCCAGGACAATAATACTTCATCGGCTTATGCCTGTTAGCTGTTTGTGAACCCATACAAACTAACGTTTCGCACGACATTGCAGCTTGCATCTTTAGAGTGAATAGAACACTGGCAAATTGACACAATAACGGGTAAGCAGGCTCAAAGTACATTTAAACAAGCAACCGTCAAACAAACTGACAAATACGAACGGTTAGTTCAGAAACCGCCCCGGAACGAATTACCTAATAACAAGGTGATAGCAACATGCTGTTAGATGATCAAAAGACAACTGTACTGTACTATTGTCCGATTCCACTTACAGAAGGTTTAATCGCAATCCGCTTAACTCTCTCATCTCAAAAGTTACTGCTGCTACCAACTGTTCTGATACTATTGACACCACACGGAAAAACAGCGCATCATACTCAAAAACTCTATCACCCCACGTGCTAAGCTAAGCCCACTTAGTGGCAACACAGAATCGTACATAAGGGATTCCTGTGACTTTGTCAACAACATCAAAAGTTTACGGCTGTGGAAAGGAGACATTCTGGTCAGTTTCAACGTTGTCTCCCTTTTTACAAAAGTACCGGTGGATGGTGTACTAGGGATCCTAAGAGATAAACTACCTACAGATCTAAACTAATTAGTCGAAATATGTTTGAAAAACACCTTTTTAATTGGAATGGCAACTTGTATGAACAGGTTGAAGGAGCGGCTATGGGTTCACCGCTATTACCTGTTATTGCAAACATATACATGAATGACTTTGAAACCAAAGCTTTGGCAGCAGCTAATCTCAAACCTAAATCCCGGTTTAGATATGTAAACGATACATTCGTCATTTGATTTCACGGACGCCAAACACTAGAACAATTTCTAGTACACCTAAGCTCAATTCATAATAATATCCATTTTACAATGGTAGTAGAGGAAAATAGCAGTATTTCATTCTAAGACGTACATGTTACACGTAAACCAGATGGTAGCTTGGGGCACGCAGTTTACAGAGAGAAAACACATACAGCCAGGAATTTAAATGAAAATTCGCATCATCACCTGATGCAGAAAGCAACTGTGCTAAAAACTCTAACAACCAGAGCAGTCCGAATCTCAGATACAGAACAACTACAACAAGAGCGAACTCATCTCTTGATGTTACAACAAAATGATTATACAGCCACAGAAATTCAGAGAGCAATCCGCAATGCAGAACAGCCCAAGGCTAAGGAGGAACCGGCACCTCCGGAAGACTTAGCTTTTTAGAACTTACAGCATGAAGACAGTCTTTTGGACTAATGAAACTTTGCGAAACGGTTTCAGATCCGCAAAGGATCATATATCAAATTTAAAATCAGCCGGAACTACAACATACCGTGCTCTTGTGCCTTAAACTACATCGGACAAACTGGTCGTTTCATCGAGTTAAGATTGAAAGAGCACAAGGGTGATTGCAAACACAAACGCATCATAGAATCTGTGGTGGCTGAACATACTGGTTTGACTGGGCTTAAAATGGACTTTGAGAATGCTCGGGTACTCGCCAGAGTGCCTCATTACTTCCCTCGTATCATACGTGAAGCAACTGAAATTGAAAAACAACCTAACAACATAAACATGGAGGATGGTTTTAGACTCGGTGAAGCTTGGACTCCAGTAGTTTATCCTGTAAGGACACCTAAGCATCATCGATCACACGATCACGTTCCACCGGATCCGTCTTTGCCAACCAGAACTCCTTCGTTCTGCCCGACTGGCTCAAAGACGTCTAAATACCTCCGCTTCCCGGACTGCTATGTTAACCTATAAGAAATTAAAGAAACGGTTCGCTTCGATCTTTGCGTACTTCAAACTGTCTCTTCATATTTACGAAAGTATGTAGAAAGTTTGAAAACATATAAGCGGTTCCTACGCTGACTCAGACTGTAATCGGTAACTTGAATACACAAATTCAGGTTAATAAGGTGCCCGTCAAAGCTATTGCTTAGAACGGGTATTAAAAGTCGCATGGAAGCCTTCAAAATTCAAAGAATTCTGTTGTAGACATATTTTAAGGAACTGTGTACTGTCACCATCATTGCATGTGATTTTTAAGGTATTTTCTTTATTTACTGCTCTAAAACATTTTTTTATATAAAAGTACATTTCAACATAAAATACAATCTGTTGCACACTTCCTATTTCGCCAGTAAAATTTTAATTTGCTTACTTCAAGTCAATTTCCCTCTACTTTTTTACATTTTTACAATCTGTTAAAATGTTGTATTCAAACATGCAATTTAATTGTTTTTGTTTTGACAACTTGAATGTATAATATCAATTGAAGGTCTAAAAAAATTTTAGCCTCACCTCACAGACGAGCTTCCCCATTAACTAAAAACGGTTTGTAACCTGTACTTTGTTTTACTATCTATAGTTCTTACGATGAGCATTTTTCAGTTTCGGGTTAGCGCTTTATTTGCATACCACAAACTGAACGCATTTCTGTCTTTGTTAGTTGCTCGTAGATTCATATTTCCGACAAGGACGTATATCGTAGTGACATCTTCGAACGAAACAACACCAACACTGTACGTGAGACGTATTCTGTCGGCTGACACGTTTAGTAGAGATACTTGAAGAATGTTGCGCTTTTGCATCCAAAGGCCACTACTTAAATCTGTTTCCAACAGTATTTAAAATGTTTTGGAGGTTTATATGTCAATATTTTATTTTTAAAAGTTACCTTATTGTTTATTGCTGTAATTTATTTTATGCACTTTGGGAACTTTTGTTTTTTCTGGGACATAGTTCTATAGATATCCCGGTTTGTTTGGGTTGTGAAAATTGTTATTAAGAGTTTGAAGATAAGTTAATAGAATTTTCGTTATACAGCCATTAAAAAGTAATTACAATTACTGAAATGTATTCTTGAAAACACGATTGTACTGAGCCAGTTGAACATTGGATGTTAGTTGGTGTTGACAAAAGTCATTGCATATTTTACTCATACTGTTTACGCCTGTTTTACCATTTTCAAGAATACATTCCAGTAACTGTAATTATAAAATAAATTTCAGCAATAAACAACATTGTAAATAAAAACTCTTAGATAACCTTAGAAAATAAAATATTGCCATATAAACCTCCAAAACATTTTAAATACTGCTGGAAACAGATTTAAGTAGTGAAGTTTGGATGCATAACGCGACATTCTTCAAGTATCTCTGTTTCTTTCTACTAAACGTGTCAGTCGACAGAACGCGTCACACGTACAGTGTTGGTGTTGTTTCGTTCGCAGATGTCACTACCACATACGTCTTTGTTGGAAATATGAATCCGCGAGCAACTAACCAAGACAGAAATGCGTTCAGTTTCTGGTATGCAAATAAAGCGCTAATCCGAAACTGAAAAATGCTTAGCGTAAGAACTTTAGCTGGTTTGAAATACAATTACCGAAGGAATTTTGAGAAATATTTTGTTCATAATTGTAGAGTTTTGGAAGACCACCATTATTACACTGGTTTTTAACTTTGTA
Organism: Limonius californicus; assembly: GCA_014611495.1. Classification (NCBI taxonomy): domain Eukaryota; kingdom Metazoa; phylum Arthropoda; class Insecta; order Coleoptera; family Elateridae; genus Limonius; species Limonius californicus. The sequence continues at coordinate 19,584 of JABXWE010021033.1, read as the reverse complement.
TAAATTGTATACTTATTAAAATTCTAATATGGATAAAGCTTTTAAATCAACAATTTATTACGATTATCAATAAAATTTGAATCTTTTTGAAGGTAGAGTATTCGATATAAAATAATTCTATTTGTATTAAGAAACCGTGGAAGATTTCCTGCCCAGGGTTTCATTAAAATCGGTCCAGTAATTTCAGTAGCATGAAACGTTCTACACTTACAGATATACATCGAAAATTTGTCACGATTACAATATAATTTATTTGAATTGAACAGACGATGGTTTAAGTAGGTATACAGAACCCTGAGAAACACAAAGATAAATAAAACACCTAAATACGTATTTAGGGTTACTTGCCGAGTTGTCATCTTCAGTAGGAACTGATGAATTTCGAGTATCTAAACTAACTTCGGCCGTTCTAAAGTTCTACAAACATATTCTTCATCGAGACAACAATGGAAGTCCATTGGACGGGTATTTCCCAACCAAATTTGAAATAGTCAAGTTCATCAGTTCATATTGAAGATGGCAACTTAATTGCCGAAATACGTATTTAGATGTCATAAATATTGTAATGATAAGGGGGTTTCTCTAGGTTTTCTACAATATAATTCCACGCTAGGAGTATGGGAAAGTAATAAACATAAAAAATCAAGTTTATTACCACTGACTCTTTAGTTGCAAGGCACGAAAGTAACTTAATGGTTACGTAAATAATAACATAAATAATTTTCTTGCAACATTGCGGTTTATATATTTTTTATTTTTAGCTCAGAAAAGCATTATTTTCTGAACTGTAGGTGATAATTAAACTTGAATGTGGTACAAATATAGTTTTTAATAATTTGTTAATGCTCAAGTATAATAATATTTTTACTTAATTTATTTATTATACTCTATTTCCTGGCATAAGTATCATCAATAACTTGAGGATAGTTTTTCAGTAGAACTTTAGTAGGTACCTTATACTATCTGGTATGTCCAAGTTCATAACACAAATACATTAATAAAAAAGAATATTATTAATACTCTTTTCTTCAAGTCAATAATTCTCTATATATTTACACATTTGTAATCTACAACTCAATCTTAATGCTAAAAACCCCCGCTGGAATTTCTGTCGTTGGAATTAGGCGTTAGGGTACGCACACAAAGAAAGCAGGTTGCCTGCTTACTGGCAGTCGGCGCCTATAAGCGCCAATAATTAAGGGTGCTTTTAAATGTTCCCGCACATAGACAAAGCAGGTCGGAACTTGTTGCAAACGCCGATCGGCACCGAGTATTTACCGGAATGAATTTTTACTTCTTGGTCGCTTGTTGTCGGCATCAAACGTGCTCTTGAAAATGAGGAACTATCTGTGATTATGAAGCCAGCCTAATGAAACAGATATTGAGGTTTCCAATAACGATACAGATTTAGACATGGATACATTCAGTCTTTCTTCTAGAAGGATTGGCTGCTTGTGCCAATTACACCACGGAATAAATGGTGATATTCACCATAAACTTTTCAGTCTCGATTTACTGGATGTATCCCTTGCTTCGTTCGTTGCATCTTTAGAAATATATTTTCCACTAACACAAAATCTTCCTCTGAAGATGAACTAGACATCTTGGTCGAATAAAAGTTGCTTTTAAGCTGGCAAATAACCCGCCTTTATTGTGTACGCTTGAGATGACAAATAAGCGCCGGTTTTCGGCGCTGAGTAACCTGCTTTCTCTGTGTTCGTACCTTTACACTGTAGGTTCCCAGCGCTTCTATCTTAGCGCCGAGGAGAAACACGTGGCAGAGAAGAGGCTGATGCCCAGCAGATCAAAAAGGCCGTTAATGAATCTGTAACTAGTAAATCTTCTTTTGTTCAACAATTAACAATGAAAATAAGAACGAAGAACTGCTAACCGATAACTTTGTAATTATTTAATCCTAACCCTATAACAAAGAGGTATTACCGGTGGGTTTCTTAATATTTGAGGCCAAAATCGATAGCTTAATTAACCTATCCACAAACCCGGCCCTGCATGCTTTTTTATAGATTCTCACGGAAAAGTAATGGGCATCGGAAACGAAAGTTATTTGATGCAGCAACCTTTCCCTCATTATTTAAATTAATGTTTCAGATTCACCGTAGTAGATATTCTTTTGTAATAACATAATCGTGTTAAACCATCAAAACCCATGGATGAACCGTGAAGTTTATACTACGACCAGAAGCAATTTCCAGTAGTTGAACAAGGGTCAAACATCAGGTTCTTTCTAGCATCTTTTAAAAGCCCAGCGCTGCCCAATAATTAGCAAATGTAATGTATGAATAAACGTAGAAAGAGGTCACCGTTTATTGAATAAGTAATTCATTCAAATTAGAGACCAACGAATACCTACAAATTCTTGCAGAGTAAAACGTAAAGATCTAGTCGTTTCTCACAGACGAACGGGTGGTGCCCACCTACCTTTTTCACCGTGTTACTCCTTCGGCCGTCCTCCTCACTCCCCTGGCCGGGAGAAAAGTAAGTTCTGATCGTCAGTCATCCTTTCTCGTACCTAAAACTCGTTCTTAACTCTGGAAAGCACCAAAATTAGTTTCCCAATCCGTCTGTCGGGACAATAAAAGTTAAGGTAGAAAGTTGATGCTGTTATTTGGGTAAGCGGCATATCTTCTCCAACTGGTAGAATAATTGTATCTTCAAACAACAGTTAACACTAGCTTTTAATGGTGTTAGAAGTCAGGTGCACAAAAAATGCATGCAATAAAAACTGTTGAATTTGAAGAACCGGAATCTTTTATGCAGGGACGTGTCGTTGGCGATAGTTACCTAAATATTTCGACAAGAATAAACAACTGCAAGTTCATTTTTATTAAAGTCTTATTGTTAGATGGTTTTATTTCATTGAACACTACAAATTTTGAAAATACTTAAAACCGTTTTCAAGCACGCCTTTAAGCATTCTTGAATGAACTACCACTATGCTGTACTTGAGAAGCTCTAATTGGTAAATTATAAGAGATTAACTCCATACTCGAAGGTACTACATTTAAAAGAAAATACTATAATTAATTATCATTTGAATAATGGATATAGTATTTAATTGTTACTAGGGGATTTTGGTTTCACGTAGGCAACCAACATTACAGTACGATTACTGTTGCTATACTATGTTTAATTAAAGAAATAAATTATTCAAAGAAATCGTATTAGATACGTACACACATTTTTCACCTTCGATTAATTTTGACTTCTACCATATCTAACGTTATGGTATGTAAAATAACAGAATTGCAACTTTAATCGCTTTCTTGAATTGATTGTTAATTAAAAGTAATACTCCTGTTGCATAATCTGTGACATTAAAGAAATTGTTTATTATAAATAGTTAATACAAAACTAAATGCTAATTTAAAATACAAGTAAGAAAAATTGTATTTATTCATTCAATGAGACAGTTGTACCTCTTCCCAAGCAATCGCGACTATCATTAGAAACTGCCGCTGTATCCAATAAATAAAATTACCTGTGTTATAAGAAAATCACTTGAACTTGAACTTGTTTTATTTCCGCATTACCCTGTACAAATTTTATTACGCTTAGCACCTTTCACCTACGCTAGCAAGAAAAAGGTAAAAAATATTCAACTTTATTTTGAAAAAATTATATACACAGTTACGCAGTTGGGCACCATATGGTACCAGGAGGTATTGATAAGTACTTAGCCTACCATATAAAACGCCACAATATTTCAAAACAAACTTTTATTTATTCAACATAATCTCCTCTAAGACTCATATCAAGAGATCCAAAAAAAGCTGATCCCAGCGGGCTGTGGAATGAAAAGTCGCGTATTTTCTAGACTAAAGGAATGTTTATAATGTCAATTTCAGGTTAGGTTGTGTTAGTTGGAATTAAATAATAATGAAACATCATTTTATTGACCAACAGTAAAAGAAATGAATAAACCTGAACTAATGTAACGATCACAACAAATGTTGAAAATGTCTGTCTTCTTCCTCCAAACATTTCTGAACTCGTCTTCTCATGCCTTCCAAAACATTTTGTAATAATTGAGGTGAGTAGTTAATTTCTTGACAGTTTTCTTCAATTCTAAGTTTCAGTTCGTTTAAATCATTAACTGGAGTTTTTAAAAATGGTGTTTTTCAAATAGGGCCATAGAAAAAAGTCCAAAACAGTAATATCACAAGAGCGAGGGGGCCAGGGTGTTGCAGTATTCCTATTAATGATTCGGTCATCAAAATATTCGCGTAAAAAATTAATTGTATCTGCAGCTGCATAAGCTGTTGCGCCATCCTGTTGCAGAAAACCATCCCGTAGCTCATCATCGTGAAGTTCATTTAAGAAAGGTTGCAATAATTCGTTCCTTTCCCTTGCTGCAGTTAACTTACCTTCGAAAAATATTGGCCCAACTAACCTACGACGACTCATTCCAACCCAGACTCCTATTTTCTGTGGATGAAGGGAACTTTAATTGTAACGTGTGGATTCTCGCTACTCCAAATCCGCATATTCTGTGAATTAACATACCCATTAAGGCAAAAGCAGGCTTCGTCGGTAAAAAAGGTTAAATTTAACAGCTCATCATTGAGATTATCCAAAAACCAACGACAAAACTGAACTCTTCTTGGATAATCCTGTTCTAAAAGCTCCTGAACGGAAATAAATCGGTAACGATGCAGATGCAAAACTTGTCTCAATATTCTGTGGCATGTACCGTAACTTAAATCATCAACTTGCTGGAATAAATGTCTAATTGGTGTTTTTGGAGCTTCGTCAATTCGTTGTCTTACAGTTTCAATTAAAGCAGGTACTATCTTCTTTGGCCTACCAGACCCTTCTTTCCTTCCAACACTTCCAGTTTCTCGAAAATTGCTGACTAAATTCTTAACCAAAGCATAAAATTTTCGGTATGTAATAATTTCATTGGAATACCTCTCTCGGAATTCCACAAAACAAGGAGGAATCGAATAGGTCCATTCTCCGTCAACTTGAAAGCCGTTCCGAAAGTAAGATTCAATAATGAATGCTCCTTGAAATGTATTTTAACAATCTGTCAGATTCGTATCAAAAAAAAGATAACTAATTTATCTGACATCATAAACATTCCTTTAGTCTAGTAAAGACGTGACTTTTCATTCCACAGCCCGTTAAGGATCAGCTTTTTTTTGGATCTCTTGATACATTTAGCAGAACGCCCATAAAGTAATTCTATGCCATTTAAAAAAAATCTTTGTCTTGGTCTGCAAACCACTCCTCAACGGCACATATTGCTTCGTCATTTGTCGAAAATTTTTTACCTTTCAAATGTTTTATGAATTTTGGGAACAAATAATAGTCTGACGGTGAGCAATCCGGAGAATAGGGCGGGTGGTCAACCAATTCAAAACCAATTTCATCAATTTTTTGCAGTGTAATCAACGACTTGTGAGCAGAAGCGTTGTCTTGCAAAAAGAACAAACAGTGTGAATCGTTATTGTCCCCTTTCACTTTATTTAAATTTATTAAATTCTAATACTGAGTGGCACCTCTTCTGGCAGTAATAACTGCTCTGCACCTTGCTGGCATATTCTCAATACAATTATCAATATGTTCTTGTCACAATACCGGCAATACATCCCTCGGCTGTTGCACAGTAGTAGGCCTTGGATTATGATGATCCAGCTGTCTCTGCAAAACGTCCCATGCGTGCTCGGTGGGGTTGAGGTTGAGGACTCGAATTCCTGTGGCGTTCTGGAGCACTTGCTGTAGATGTCGAGCAGTTGAAAAGGGATCCACTCTTGCATTAATTACCAGAAGTCGATCCTCACGAGGTGTTGTGATGCGAAAAGATCCACTTTCAGGCTTTCTTGCAGTCGTATTTGTTTCTCTAAGGCGCGAAAGGGTACGTGAAATTACGCTCTGCGTGGCGATCTACTCTTTGGTGCATAGCAACGGCTAAATTTCGTTATTCTATTGTTAAATGGTTTCTCTGCATTGTTGTTTACTATTAAGAACACAAATGTAACACACGAATAAAAAAACAATGAACAAAAAAGACCTTAACAAGACAGGAAAGATTATTGAATCAAACACACAGACTCGACTTGACACTAATACGGTTAAACAATTGCAACTCGATCCGATTGTTTTTTGTTTTTTAACATGAAACATTGCGGCTTGCTCTAATTATCAATAATAGACGACCATTAACCGCCAAATACATACATACAGGGAATTTTTCTTTTTAGTATACATAGCCTATGTATACTTTTAAAAGAAACGCGTCAATTTCGTCTGTTGTGTAGGCAACCAACTACACAGACAACTCAAGCATGCTGTGACCACAGCAATCAAATTAATCAACTGCTTGGAAGGCAGCCATGCTGACCATTACACCACTTTGCAGCTGATGTATCTGTTTTGTACAAAAGAAATATAATGTGCACGGACCTTAAGGAAACATCATCCTGTCGATTTTTATTTAATAAATAAGTCATCATCTGCGTCCTATATACCTACAGGGTGAAATACTTATTTAATATAAACACTGTATTAACATAACCTTCATACTCAAATAATTCACAACTACGAGGATGATTTGACGGGACGTGAGACGAAATGAAAGACATGAGTTAGAGCATTAATTTTTTTTTATTTTTCAACGTATTCTCCTCGTACATCCACACACTTGGACCAGCGACGCAGAAGTGCCATTATGCCTGTTTTGTAGTGATCTTTTTCAAGGCTGTCAAAATAATGCTCCGTTGCAGCAATTACTTCTTCGTCCGTCTTAAACTTCTTTCCGGCAAGGAAAAGTTTGAGCTTCGGGAATAGGTGAAAGTCACTCGGAGCAAGATCTGGCGAGTAAGGTGGGTGGGGGATAACCTGGAAGCGAAGTTGATCCAATTTCCCACGAACAATGCGACTGGTATGGGAAGGGGCATTATCATGACAAAAGAGCACCTTTTTTCGAGCCATTCCGGGTCTTTTTTCAGCAATTGCTGCTTTCAGTTGGTCCAAAAGTGCAGCATAATATGCCGTTGATGGTTTGTCCCTTTGTGAGATAGTCGATGAGAAGTATCTCCTTCGAATCCCAAAAAATCGTAGCCATTACCTTCCCGGCCGATGAAAACGACTTCGCCTTCTTTGGCGGAGGACTGCCATGATGTTTCCACTGTTGAGATTGGCGTTTTGATTCGGGAATGTAGCGATTAATCCAAGTTTCATCGACCGTAACAAAGCGGCGCAGAAAATCAACCTAATTCTTGTTAAACATCTTCAAATTGTCGCTTGATGTTCGCATTCTTTCTCGTTTTTGATCAGCATTCAGCAAGCGCGGCACCCATCTTGCTGACAGCTTAGACATGCCCAATTCTACGTGCAAAATGTGATGTATGCGCTCAGTTGATACGCCTACGATCCTAGCTATCTCGTCAATTTTTATTCTTCGATCCTTCGAAACAATATCATGCACTTGATCGACTGTTTCCGTGGTTGTTGCCGTTTTCGATGGTCCTGGTCGTTCATCATCTTCAATGCTCAAATCACCACGTTTAAGTGCAACCCAGCGACAAATCATTGCTTTCGAAAGGGCATTGTCACCCAATGTTTGCTGCATATCGGCCAATATTTCAGTCGTGTTTAGCTTCTTAAAAAACACATACTGAATCGCACCACGAATAGCGTTTTTATCCATTTTAGGATTTTCCATTTAAGCGTCGTATAAAAAAGATGGCGGAACTCGAAAATGATGTTCATTTGAACCGGTAGAGGGTACTAGTAGTCGAGTCTCACGTCCCGTCAAATCATCCTCGTATAGTGACGTTTGTTTCTGATTTTTAGTTGTCGGTATAGTTAGTTGCATACACAATAGGCGAAATTAACGCGTTTCTTTTAAAAGTATACATAGACAATGTATACTAAAAAGAAAAATTCCCTGTATATGCTTTATATTACAATATCCCTATTCATTTTTGAGTAGTTTATTATTGGAATTAAAATTCATTTTACCCATTGTCAAAGCTGAGCTCACTTTGCCTGACACTTATCTACAATTAAAATTTAACGTGTCTGCATGTCTGAATTTGTTTGGTTCCCAACAATAAACTTTCATTTTTGTATATGTTTGAGTTTGCCGACACACGTGGACCGAAGGGCCGTGACCCCCCGTCGATAAACAGGAAACTGCCCCACGTGAAGGTCCACTCTTCGGACAACATTACTGTCAGTGCTGGTAATAATTTAGTTATTGGGCCATGTGCGGGTTCCTAACAGACACATGGTATAGATTTGCGCAAGATTTATTAGCTGACAATAGCGTGGGGCGGTTCTTGTTCTAAGGTTAATTTTTAGTTTTAGAAAATTTCCTCGCCCTCCTCGGAGGCCCTTTTATTATTACTATTTTATCATTCGCAGAGAGCAGACCTTTATCTGTCGCCTGCTCCTGTATTGTATCATTCTTATACCATCGTGATCAGTTAATAAAGTGTTATACTAAAATCAACAATTGCTCATTGTATTAATTCTTCTGTTCGTCCTATTTAATCAGACAATTCGTAAACTCTTTTGAGAATAGTGTGTGAACGTGTACGTAAGCATCACGTATCCACCAGAATTATGTACTTCAATAACATAAACACATGATCTTCATAAACTGTTGAGATTTTATATATTTAAAATAACAGAATTAGTATAAAAGAATAAACAACACATATGCATACAATAATAAAAATTACATACGAATTTGAAAACGACCGGCTTTAGTAATATACTTGACACCCTTGAATGGTTTATATTTCTCCCCATACATGTCTAAACGATTAACTTTTAAGCCACTTATAGCAAGCTGGTTAATTGTAAAATGTACATTAATTGACGGATTTATTTCAGCAGTATTAGCACCTGTAGCAATAGAAACCTGTAAACAGTGCACTTTAATATACAGAAATAAACAGTATAACTGAAACTTACAGAGCCACGAATGTTGGGTAATTTGGTGACATCTATGCGTCCTATATCCCAATGGAGTATTTTTGAAACCGGATCATAATTGTACTTTCCTTGGTTTGAAGTTAGAACACAATTCAGAATGCATTTAGGCATCAAAACCTCTATTTTCACTCCTTCAAAAGTTGTACATAGATTAAAAAATAACTTCCAATAGTAGTTTTACCTTCAACAGCTCGGCCTAATGTCTGCTTGGGACCTACAGTAAGATCTAACCGTCCCTGTTCACCTGTCTTAATTGCCAAGTTGTGCCGAACATAAATGGGAATTGCTACAACACTTTGGCTGCTTATGTGGTAAGACATTAAACGAAAATTACCATCAGGAGGGATGAATGATAACACTCGTTCTGCCTATAAAATTTGGTACTAAAATATCATTTGATACCTGTTTATTTATGCATACCTCCCAACGTTTAAATCTAACACAAGGATGAAAACTGACATCATCAAATAAACGTGGATTCATAAATGATAATGTTAAATCAGGCATTCCGCTTAATTTAATACAGCAATCAATCTGAAATAAAATTTTGTGAGGATACCAAAAACAAGTGTTAATAAATGAATTCAATTACATATCCTTGTATCTCAGCAAATACTGTAACTCCTGATTTGTCAATAATGGCATCAACTTCTTCGACAACATCAAAATATGCTTCATTGTTTGTGTATTTAACCCCCGTTCTTCGCCATGGAATATTTGAAAGCTGCCCGGTAGGTAAGGAGTCACTCACACTTAAAATTTTAAGTTTATTTTAGTCTATTGTAGTAATTCATTCAACTTGGGATGATCCTACCCATGCATTGAGCATTCTACAAGGGCGGTCTTATTTGGGGTGCAATTTTAGTAAATAATAAAAATGTAGTTAACTCTTTCAATGGACAAATTCAATTTTAATTTCATTTGTTAATGGATATTACGGCATGCAATACTCAGTGGAATTAATATAGTAAACAAGATATTACAAATACCTACTCTTTACTACCACCTAGCAGTCTGAAAGTTCTGAAGAACAAAATTAGAGGGTAAATGTTTTCGGTGTGATTATACGAGGAGTGTTTAAATTTAAACAGGAATGTTTATATTAAACCCAATCTCAAGACAATTCCAAAAATTAAATTAATTAAAGGTTGACTTGTTAACATATCCGTGGGAATTGTTTCGCTATAATATTATTTTGACAGTTACAGTTACGATGTCAAAAAGTTCTGCCCACTGTAGCGTGGAAAAGTGCATAATAATCAAATTTCTTACGAATTACAGCGTAAATTCAGCTGTAATTCTTACAAGCGACAAGCACAATACCACGATCACTACTTTTCTAAAAGTTGGGCGTTTGAATGGTTGATATCTTTTAGAGACTGGAGAACTCAGTGAGAATAAAAGCTTCATGTACGACACCCTCCAACTTGAGTTAATTGTAAAAAAAGTTAATGCCTTTATTCAGCAAGACGGGTAATCGTTAGTAAAATTTCTCAAAATTTCTAGATTAATGTCAGAAGTCTTAAAGACATCATAAAAAATAAGATAAAGTAACTTAAGGCGATTGGCAGGTGGCGTTTGTTAATCGAAGAACACAAGTTGTATCTGTTGCAAATCACTTCTTCTTTGCGGTAGCGATATGAGAGAGGAGATGGACTTTTGGACTCGATTGTGGCAACTGATGAAACCTGTATAAATGATTTTACTCCTAAGTAAAGACCAGTGGCGGCTTGTACTAAAGGGCACAAGGGCACGTGCCCACCCAACCACCAAGATAAAAAACAGAAAGAAATTCGTATGTAATTCAGTGCATTATTTTAATTTCATTATTTTAACGAAGGTATCAAATTTTCCTTCCGCACCACAGGCGCGGCTAACACGCTCAAAACAATTTTCCGGGGAACGGCCTGATTTGTACCAATGTAGAGCAAGATTCGGTTGCCTATCGGTTATATTCGCTATACGCGATATACCAGGCGAATAGGACACCGAGCGTTTTGTTCCCTATTCTCAGTCAACGTTTGGAATGTTTGGATTTGGAATGCAGAGTTGCCCGTAATGAGTGGTAAGACAAATGGTGTCCAAGCCATTATCAAAAGAACATTTCCACATGGACCACATGCACATTATATTCACTGTTATGCGCATCATTTTAATTTAATTATTGAACGAGCGGCACAGTGCAATAAAAACGTAAACATTTTCTTTGCAAATTTGCAGTCATTTTCAAGAATTTTTTCTCGATCGCCAAAACGAACGGTAATTCTTGATGAAATAGTTAAACGTAGATTACCACGCGCTGCTCCTACACGGTGGATTTTCAAAAGTCGAACTGTGAACACATTATTTGAACACCAGGATTCTTTCAAAGAATGTTTAGACAAAATTATTGACGAAGATGGGATGGATTCAGTTACTATTAGTGAAGCAAGTGGTTTATTGAAACATTTGAATTGCCCGGAATTTCTCTACTGGATGAAAATATTTCATTTCATCATGCCACATGTTGAAATATTATTTAATCAGACTCAAATGTGCGGGATTGACAGTGCTCAACTGCAAAAGGCAATTGAACAATTCCAACAGCAAATTAATCGAATTAGAAATTCTACTGACAATGACAATCAAGAACGCAATAATGAAGAACCTGCAAGGAAAAGACAAAAAACGACAGCTGGAGATAACAGAGCTCTTATTGCAAAGGAAGTATGTGACACTATTTTAAGCCAAATTAGCGACCGATTTGATTTTAGGGATCACTTAAGTGCAGCAAAATTATTTGATTCTCAAAATTTTAAAACTTATAGGCAGGCATTTCCACAAAAATATTTTGATGAAACTGTGAAATCTTATCCAATGTTGGACAGTGTTAACATTGAAAAGTGAACTTTCAGCATTTTATGAGAGCGATGACATGTGTGACGTAGGTGGTATTTTGCCACTTTTAGTGACTGAACGCATTGGCGGTCCTATCAACAGAAAAGAAGTTCGTCCAGTCTATCCAGGATTTTGACAACAAAGTCATAGACGTCTTTTCCAGCATGAAAAATAGGGGAATGGATTTTATCATAGATTAAGGTTTCCTTAATCTATGATTTTATGTATAAAAAATAGGTAAGCTTTTTCTTGTGCCCACCCTCTTTCTTAACTCCCGACCCGCCACTGGTAAAGACAGGAAGCATACAGTGGTTTTACGCAACATCTCCAACGCCAAAGGAAGCAAAAGTATGTTGTCAGCTGACAAAGTGATAACGATATTTTAGAGAATTCTCAAGTGTTGCACTTTGTTGATTTCCTTACAGAACGTCGTAATGTAAATCAGTATTCAACACTTTTGCGCGATAAACTTAAGCAAGCAATCTGGAACAAACAGAATAGTAAATGAAGTTCTGTTTGCTTTAACCAAGACAATACTCGCCATCAAATCGCTTCAAGAAAAATTGAAACTATAAGCAAACTTCAGTGGGATCTTCCGTATGCAGTATGTAGTCCTGGTCTTGTTTCCTCTGATTTTTATTTGTTTAGCCTACTAAAAGAATTTTTAGTTGGGAAAAGGTTTCAATCCAATATCGACGTTAGCAAAGCTATTCAAGAGTGGATATGCATGGAACCTAAAGACTTCTTCCAGAAAGGTACATACAGCTTCAGAACGCTGGCGCAAGTGCATCACTAGGCAGAGGGACTACATCAAAAAGTATACAGTTTTCATCATTGTAATATTGTAATACCCATTTTTATAAATAAATCCTGTTTAAATTTGAACATTCCTCGTAGATACTGCATATAAATATTTTTTTCTGAGAAATGCAAACATATAGGTACACTAATATCAGCGCCTTAAAATATAGCATCAATCAGAAACTACGCTTGCTACGAATGCCATCGAAAACGATGGCGCCAACAAAAACAGCATCTATCAAAAGTATGATCAAGTTAAAATATTGCCAGCAAAAATAGACGGGTAAAAGCGTCGCCAAATAATAGCCATCAAAAAACAAAAACGTTGCCGGTCAAAAATTGTGCTTTCAAAAACAACGCTCATGAAATACAACCCTCATTAAAGGCACCGCTAAGAAATCTCACTTTTATGTTTCCGTATGTTGGCCACATTTTTTACTACGTCTTTCTCATAGGGGATGTTTCCCTGTTTTTAAGAGCGGTTTATGGCACTATTTTCAATGGGTTCTATTCTGGCAAGGGTATATTTTATAGGGCTATTTTTGCCGGGAACATTTATGAGTAGCATTTTACTGAAAGATTTTGGCAACACTATTATTGGATTCCCATACACATATAGAAAGTAGAATTTAATTTAAAAATGTTTAAAAACTATATTTATTTATTAGATAATGGGATTTATCCAGAGCCGAAGTGAGATGAAAGATTGACGTCACAGGCCTAGTGGAAACTTTTCCTTCGGTGCGATGGCTGTAGTTAAAATGTAATGATTAAACGCATAAGCTACTACTACTATTTCTCGCATTGTACCGATGCGCAGTTCAAGGTTAGAATGGCTCTGTACCCCTTTAAACAACCTTGCTTGTGTGCAATTCGCGGCCAGGGTTTCAGCTATATTGGTAAAGCTGTATTTAATTAAAAATCTATTCTAGCAATTTCCATCCGACATCAGCATTCTTTACTTTTTCGACTTTGTAAAACAAGTCTTCCAAAAAACGCTGTCTCTTCATCGGTTAATTGTTGTTCGACGATAAAAGCCAGGCGGACATGAAGGCGCAAGCAAGATGTAGTCAGTACATTACACATTTTTGTATTCAGTAGGACATAATGTGTCATGTAAATCACCCGATGACGGCCGACAACGCGCGATTGAGAAGTCACCTTCTAGCATGTTAAACGCAACGATTTTTTTTTCTAATTTGTTTTTTCTTAACTAATTGAATGGTGATTAAATTAAATAACGCCATTAACAATCGGTATGGAAAATTTTGAAAATGTTAACAACCGGTACGGCTGTACCGGTCATGTATCCGAATGTATCCATCAGCTACTACAACGTCCAATCGAACACTAAGAACTTCTTAAAATGGAATTCGCCGGTTAATCAAACCATTTAAACTACTAACGCTTAATGGAAAATGTAAAGTGACTAATTATAATTAGTTAAAGCAAAACAATATATAAATAAAAACAAGTATACAGGAGAAAGGAAAGAGAATATTCGACTAAAAAAATGTTAATACCTAATAAGAAGAAAAAATGAGGTTATGATTAAATGGTACATTTCTTTGATGAAATGATAAATCAAAATGAAGAAAACCTCCAGAAGTAAAAAGACATGTAGAAATAGAAATAATCACTAATAACAAAAGTTCAGAAGGTAATGGAATAATAGTAGAAATATTAAGAAAAGGGGAAGAAGACTACATATGATAATACATAATTGCTATGAGAAATTGAGGCGGCCGTGGGCTAGAAGTTAGTGCGTTATACTTCTACGCTGATGGTCCTGAGTTCAATTCCCAGTACCGGAACATCGGATTTCTAACGGCTGTTCTCCCTCGCAAGCAATGGCAAACCAGCCAGGTATTCTGCCTAGTAAATCTTCACTGGAGTAGAAGTGTTCACACTTGCCGTGGTTCAAAGCCCACGTTAAGCTGTAGGTCCTCGATATCTGTGGCACTCTAAACGCGCAACACAGGCATAGGAGAGAAGATCGCTACATCTCGTAAGAGATAAAGCACTCTTAGAAGAAAAGATGCCAAAAAGTGGGAAGAAACTATTCTATGCCCCTTTACAGTAAAAAAAACGTTATAACACAATACCAAAATTATAGAGGTATTGCTGTCTTAGGCTTGAAACGAAAGTGTGGGTGCTTAAATAAATATGTAAAATCTATATCAGCATCATGCAAGATTAAAATGAATCTATACAACAGTAATAAGACCAGTGGCGGTTTTTGAGTAAGTGGGCACAGGTGCGCCCCTTCCCTGATTAAAATTAATCTTTTCTCTTCTGTATTTAAATAATAATTAAAATGTAACTTTGCAATAGTTTGCTACAGCTTACTTTTAAATTTTCATCCATTCCGCGATTTTCGCCGCAAAGTTCGCGATCGCCTTGCGTGATTAAGGCGTGAAGGTGGCATCTATTCGGCCCCCACGATTCTCTGTATTCGGCAAACATCGCCTGACCGTACGTATATTATAATTATTGATTATAACGTTTATTTAGTGAGCCGAACAGATTCGCCTGCGCTAGAAGTTTTCAATTCCAAAGTGCAGTTTTATAACTAGTATGAATAGTGTTAATAACCGTTTAGAGATTGACTTTTCAAGACTTTCGATTGAAGAAAAACTTCAAATTAAAACAATAGGTAGGCCCACGCCGAATTAAAATTTAACACAAAAAATGGAGAGAAAATCACAGACCTAGTGTTACACCTATCGTTTTTCTGTAGAGACATAAACTTATACTTATATTTTGGACAGAGTAGTTTCTTTTTATCCCATGCTCTCTAAGAAGAGGTTAAAAAGCGAGTTAGAAGTTATATACACAAGATCCGACTTTAAAGAAATGTCTGGTGCTATGAATATTTTAACATTTTGTTAAAAAATAATCTAGAAAAAACTTTTATGGAAACACTGAGACTTCTAAATATTATTGTAACAACACCTATGACAACCACCGAAGCTGAACGTTGCTCTTCCACATTAAAGCGTGTAAAAAGCTTTTTACGAAACACCATGAATAACAATCCCTTGAATGCTTTGGCTACAATGTCTATCAGCAGGAGTTTAATTTACGAAATTGATAATTTTGAAGAAATAGTTGTGGACAAATTAATTTTGATGAAAAACCGATAAGCAGAGTTTCATTATAAAAATTAAATGTGTCTGGGTGTGTTTAAGTAATTACTGATTCGATGACTATCTTATATTGTTGTTTGAAAGCAATTTACAAGAACGGATTTTATAAACTTTTAACGTGTTTTTCAGAACTCACATTAATTTAAGGTGAGTTTTTTCTTATACATAATAACATATATTTTTGCTTTTAAAATTAAAATGCATCTTGTTGAAACCTCGCCGTCCGCCACTGAATAAGACCAACATTTCTCTATGACTATGAAATTGGGATATTAAACAAAAGAAATGATAACAAAGAATAGAAAAGGAAAACAAATGAAGGAATACGCGAGCTGTATGTAGAAACCAGAAGACTAAATGACAAACAAAGTGTTCAAGGCAAACATAACAAATACCACAAGAAGAAGAAGACTAAGAAGCAGGCGGCTATACAAGTTACCTAATGACCTAATGAAAATTGTCATAAAACATGGCGAAAAAGAAAGTATACAAAAAAGTATCATAGCACAAGCCGTAGGCCTTGAAAGCCTGTACTGCTGCATATGATTATTAATTAGAGCTTGCGCCCGCAGTATGCACCCACTGAGTTTATGTTGAGTTGTGTCAATTTAGGGGGATCCACTGATAAAGGCGACTTTTAAAGAGTGACCATCAGAAAGGCGTATGAAAAAAATAGCTCGCATTTGATTTCTGGCAAACAGCTATACTCTAAATCTAAATTGTCCCGTTCTAGACGATTGTGGTGGCAAAGCTAGGTTTTGTTAGTGAAAGATTAGTTCTTAATGCAAAAAGATCGCAACTTTGATTTTTTCAAACTGCACATTATTAGTTACTGGTTGTTATAACCAATATATATAATGAATAGCGCGTATATTATACTATAACCACCATAATATAATAGAGCACGCTTTTTTTATCATGCACCTTTTAGAGTGTGCGCTCTGTTTATTGTGCGCCTTTTCAATTGTTGTCTTTTACAATGCGCCATTTTGATGGTCCCTCTTTAAAAGTCGCCTTTATCATAGTAAAGCTAATTTAGACAATTAAATTTACTTTTAGGTATTTGTTAATAAAAGTTTCATTTTATATGCCAAAACATATAAATCCGTAATTTTACTGACTACCTATATTCATGCTAAGTTATGTCAGTCGATTTAAATATCTTGTTCATTATTTTTTAACTTCATTTCAGGCATTAGGAGTCAAGGTTATGATGTGCACTATGGGCACTGATAACTGTAGGATCAACCCGATCAACTTACTTAGATTTTCCTGTAACTGTATTAGCAATGGTTCTTAAAATGTTCGGGGGCTTTATCAACTCTTTAAGGATGTTGCTTTCTGTTGCAAGTGGAAATCCATTATCCAACATTTCATCTAAAAGCTTATTACGACTTTTAAAAAGGAATGTGTTAAATGTATTATACTAACCTCATAAACTACAACATAATTTTCTTTTATAACACTTTCGGTGCAATCTGAGAAATAATCCTGTAAAAAAAATACATTAAAGTACTGCTTAGAACTTCAAATACCTTGTTCTACCTGAAAAGTATCTACAACTCGATGTAAAAATTCAATTACAAACAGTGGTGGTACTTCTTGCATGCACACAGCAACAAGACTGACACCTCCTCGTTGAATTGAGATAAGGTAGTGATGGGGTGTAGCGATAACTGGAGGCACATCATTGGGATTTGCTCGTTGTGCTTCTAAATAATAATCACATACAGATCGTGATACAACACTGCGCCAGTGTTTTTCCAAAAATACATCTCTACAAAATTATACACTTTGAATAAAAACGTTCGCAGAGTTACCACAAAATTATACCCTGAGGAATTTATAATAAACAAACTGTGAATCATTGCAACCTATTTACTCAACTTGATGCATGAAACAAGAAATGGACACATCAACATTTGTAGGTTAATTTTAACAGCTGTCAAAAACGAGTACATTGCCCTTAACAGTAGTTCAAATGAATTAAAGTAAATTTTTAATTTTTCAACATTTGCACTTGCTTATATGCAACAAACACAAATTGAACATTTAGTTTACGATGACGATATTATTCTACATAATCCAACCGCAATAGTTGTTTTATTTTCGAAAGTAGTACTAATTTCACTACAGTAGGTTGAATTTTAACTCATATAGTAGTTCAAATGCTAATTGATTGATCCTGGTTAAGTTTATTTTAATGTAATTCCGAAATTACAAAATGTCATTAATTAGGCCAGGTTCTCTGTCGAAACTCTGCGTTAAAAATCAAGCAATATTGTACACGGCCATCAGAAATCGTAAGTGACCCTATTATAAAAGTTTCATTTGACATCGACAAAATTAGGTTAGGTTATATAATATTCAATAATTTCTGGTTTTACTAGATTGGAACAAAGATTACAAACCTGGACCATTCCCAAAATCTCCCGAAGAGCGTGCTGCTGTCGCCAAAAAGTACGAACTAGTTCCATCGGAATATAAACCTTACCCAGATGACGGTTCTGGCGTTGGAGATTATCCTGACCTTCCATTACAATCAGGCGATTCAAAAGATCCATTTTACCCATGGGATAATCCAGAACTGAAGAGGAATTTTAACGAACCCGTAAGTTAAATCACAATTTAGTTGCAAATGATTCCCTAATAAGTAATTCCTCATTGATTTTAGCTTCATGTGGATTTTGATATGATCGGTGAGGATCGTTACGATGTAAATGCGAGACATCGAGTGCCTGGGTGGTTACAGTTTGCCCAATTTTTCGGTGTTATGCTTACAGCATTTGGATTGTATTATATAGCCGAAGATTTTAAATGGTTTCTGGCTCTTGCAGAAAAGCAGTACCCTAAACCTGGAGCTAAACATTACACATTTGAACCAAAAGAATAATTTGTTTGGTACTGTTAGGTTGTTGTAAATGTGAATGTAATTAATTACAGATTAGTTAAATAAATTTAAAAAAGATGTGTTAGTTTAAATTAAATCAATATGTTGGAGTTTTTTTTTTCATATTATTTCGACACTATTTAAATTGGGAAAGCTACATTTAAAAAGTCGGCCACAATTCCAGTAAACCAAGAACAGAAACAACTTTGGTGTCTATATTTGTATCATTAAATCAAAAACGTCTTGCATTTTTAGCATGGTCTAGCAGCACACTAAAAACGAGGGTCAGGTTGAATATTTGAAGGTGCTGATACAGAATGTAGAGGGTTACATTATATTACTAGGACTTCTGGGGCTTCCCTTACGTTTACTATTTGTAGTTACTAGTTCTTGGAATTTTCAAAGCCTAATGCTGTCTGCAACTGTTTTATTAAGTTGTAGGAATTTTGTAATAGGATTTTAATAATTTTTCTAAATTAATGTGAATTCCAATTATAGTTTTTTACAAAAATATGTCACCGAGACGGTTTTAATCATATTTATGTGGTGAGAAAGTGTAGCTTCTCCGTAAAGCAACTGGGTTTTATAGTTTGCTACCGTTACAAGCTACTTTTTTATTCAAACAGTACACCACTTCCCAATTCTATTCTTTAGGTCTCTAAATCAAAATAAATTAAAAGATAAACAATGTAATAAAATTATTTATACATATAAATAGTTATACAAATTATAATTAAATGGAGTTTAATAATACTTTACAATCAGACTAGTTTGTACTGAATAAGAAACTTCGTTTGTCAGTTACATTAAGCATATACAGAGTGTCTATTAATTATTATCAAACTGGCATTCACTTTTAAAAGTAGAGAAGGAAAGAATGCATAGAAAAATTGTCTAATG